>JAHWXV010339228.1:0-12342 GCA_024586415.1 Phrixothrix hirtus
TTCAATTATCTTAGTTACAATGTTTATATTTAACCTAATTGTTTTTAGTTATATGTTGCCACTAATGTCAAAATAATTTTATACAGTTTATGTCTAATGTTCTGACGAAGTATACAAACGTATACGAAATATTAACTTAACTATTCAAATATAGGTCGCTGAGTAACAGTATATTTTATAACATTTTAATTCAACATCAAGTAGCACCGCATCATTATATATATATACATACAGGTGTTTAAAAAATAAGTGACCTATGGAGCAGAATTTTCTTATAATTCTTTTTCAAAAACGTTTTTCCAATTTTGAAAATTTAAATGATATAACTTACTCTAAATACAATTATCTACTAACTAAAAGGAATTATGAATGGAACAATAGTTAACACGAACTATTGCAATTTGATATTTATACAAAAACACGTAGCGTTTGCTTAAAACGTGCTTATAGGGAGCTAGTGTTTTGGACTTATTTGCTTTCTTTGAAATAAAACAATTTTAAGTCGGTCGTTACACTTTAAGATTTAATTTTTTTACATACTGATTGCTTGCTACTTAAATTATTTATTAATTGCACAAGATTTTAAATTGTTTTATCTTAAATAGGCATGATATAAATACAATTAATTATTTCAAAATTTTTAACATATTCAATGGAGATATTCCAATACAAAATAAGCAATTATTTTTACGCAGACAAGTAACAATAATATGTCCTAAAAGTTATTGTAAACAAAGAGAACAACTGGAAATAACATCGCTTATTTATTTATTATGATTTCTAAAAATGATTTCTAAATTTTGCACTTACCTGTTAGATGCGTGCACTGGAGATTAAGAGATACTGTTCTAAAATATTTCAGGTAAAGTAACAAAATTCTTTTAACATTATTGTAAAATTCCTATCGTATAAAATCCGCGATAGAATATATAAAAATAAAAGTAACCTCAAAGGAAGCAAAATTCATATAAAAGAAGATCTCACAAAATACCCCGCAAACTTAATTAAACTTCTTTCAGAAAAATTTACATATAAACAAGTGTAGTCTATAGATGGACGCATTTTGGTGGAGTATCGAAAAAAAATATACACTATCATGAAAGTCGAAGATATTGAAGGTATCGTGGCGCTAACACAATAAAACATAAACTTCTCATAACTAAAAAAACTAATGTATACAAGAATGTAAATTTATTTCTTTTCTTTAAATGTTAGATAACGGTTAACGTTCGCTAGATAATAAGAAATTAGTAATTGTATTTTTTTTATTTATGCGTGATAATAGGAACTTAGTAATTGTTTTTTTTACTTATATTTAGAATTAATTTGAAAATAATAATAAAAATATGAATTGTTTATTTAAAATTGCACATATACATATTAGATCTATAATTCCTAAAATGGAAATACTAAGTGATTATATCTTGAGTAATGATTTTGATCTCATTTCTATCAGTGAAACCTGGCTAACAGCAGAAATACCTAATCGCTTTATCTCTATACGAGGTTTTAGTCATTGGCAATGTCCGCAATTATAGGGGAGGTGGTGTATGTATTTTTATCAAAGAATGTTTAAAATTTATTATTACTCCATCAGATAAATTAATTCAACAACCATGGATCACGGAAAATGTTAATGCCAACAAAATCTCTTTTGAGGTAATATATAAACCTCCAACTTTATTTTATAAACTAATTTGTGATAACTTAGAAAGCTCACTATCCAGATGTTCTGTATTAACTGATTATATTTACTGCCTAGTAGATGTACACATAGATATGTTGAAAAGGGATAATTCTGCAACCGTATATTTTGATAATATGTTGGAATCTCTTGGATTACAACAAATTATTAATGAACCTACTGGCGTCACTAAAAATTCATTTTCGCTTATTGATGTAATTTTAACTTCCAATTTAATTCAGTGATACGCTCAGGGGCTTATAATTTACAACTATCCGATCATGAATTAATTTATTGCAATTTAAATGTTAATAAACCCCGTTCTACCCTATCTTACAAAACGGGTCGTACATTCTCTAATTTTAAAATTGATGAATTTCATCAAGACTTAAAATTAATTCCCTTTCAGAACATTTTTCGAATTGAAAATATTAATGAAAAATTGCGGTTTTTATATAATCAGCTGAATTGTATCTTTGATGTACATGCACCTTATAAAACAGTAAGAATAACAAAACGGAAACTTCCCTGGCTAAGGGATAACATTAAATTATTAATATCTTTGAGAGATAAGGCTAAGCAACGCTTTAAAAGAACTAAAAGTGCTTCACACTGGAATTACTATGAAACATTAAGAAATTTTACTACACTATCTGTAAGAAATGAAAAAATTGCATATTTTACTCATCTAGCTAAAAGCACTAGCACTTCTGATGTCTGGAAAGAAGTGAAACGCTAAGACATTGTAAAATCCACTAGGACAAACACTTTACCTTTTAAGTTACAAGATGCTGAAGCCATCAACAATTTCTTCTTAAATAGTATGCCTGCTCCAAGAAATGACCACAGTCTTCTTATGGAATACAATAGTATCAAAATTAATGAATCTATGTCTGAACAAAGTTTTCAAACAGTAGATACAGATACTGTTTTCTATTTTCTATCTCAAATTAAATCCAATTCAATAGGTTGTGATAAGCTAAATATTAAAATTGTTAAACTATGTTGTCCCTTAATTCTGCCCTATTTAACCCATATAATCAATGCTATTATTTCCGAAGGTATATTTCAAGAAATTTGAAAAATTGCAATGTCATACCCATTCCTAAGAAGACTGAACCCAAAAATTTTAATGATTTACAGATGATATAATTGCTTCATGTGACAGTGGTAAAATATTTGTACTGGTACTCTTGGATTATAGTAAAGCATTCGATACTATCTCACATTTAACCTTATTAGCAATATTAAATTTTATTGGGTTTAGTCACGGAGCTATCAAATTTATATACAATTATATACAAGGCAGATCGCAGTACGTACAACTTCCCGAAACTGGACCTTTTCACAGAAATACTATAAGCAGCGTTCCACAGGGTTCTTACTTAAGCCCATTATTATTTACCATTTACACTTGCGCACTACATAAGTATATTAAAACATGCAAAATACAAACATATCCTAATGATATACAAATCTATCATTCCTTCCTGTTGAATTCTTCTCTACAAGCAAGTAATCACATTAATGCTGACCTACAGGCTGTAGCAGATGCACCCCACAAACATTCTTTAACCATAAATCCAAACAAATCAGTCATTTTCATTTTTGGCAACAAAAAAGACTCGAATGATTTTAAATACTAAGTAAATTTTTCTATTAACAATGTCTTAATACCTATAGTCGATTGCGCCAAGAATCTTGGAAAATACATGGATAAAAACCTTAGATTTCGAAAACATGTTAACAGTACTCTTCGTAAGGCTTACATTAATCTTAAATTATTGTACCCACATAGGCACTTTTTAAGCGTTAAAGCTAAATCCATGTTATGTGAAGCATCGGTGCTTTCCCATTTCTCTTATTGCAGTTCGGTATTTGGTCCTTGTTTGGATACAGATACTTTAAAACGAATCCAACGAATACAAAATACCTGTCTAAGATACATATTTGGAATACGAAAATACCTACGCATTTCACATAAGTTAATCATGGTTAAACATGAACAATCGATTAAAATTATAAATCGCCTGTGATTATCACAAAATAATTTGTACTAAAATGTTCTCTTACTTATATGACAAAATCTCGTTCGGAACCCAAGTACGCGATTCATGTTTACGTAATTTAGATCTTGTTATTACATCACCTCAGCATAAAACTGCCCTTTTTGAACGATAGGCTCGATATAACATCGCAAAAGTTTACAACGGCATTACTATATCCTCAATGCCAAAAGCTTTCGACAACGAATGATATCTAAATTTTTAACAACACAGCAGCAATGAGATCAATTTACTTCATCCTTAACAGATATAATCACTTACATAATATACTAGCATTCGAAATGTGTATAGAAATTGTCAATATTATTTTTTTCATTTTACTTCTCTCATATATATTTTTTTTTCTTATTTTCTATTATTTCTTATCTTTCTCCTAACCATTCAAGGTTTGAGTGGAAGAGCAGGGTTTAGCAAGTATACTAAGCATCTGAACTCCGCCTTGAGATTATTTACAAACACAAATTGTAATATATCTTGTTGTTTTAACAAACATTTGTTGTCTTTGACATATATACGTGTTGGTAAAAATAAAGGCATTTATTATTATTATTATTATTATTATCTTCTGGAATAAATATTTTAGAAACAAACATATGTTGATAAAATTAATATTATAAATTATATATATATATATATATATATATATATATATAGTATATAACATTATTATATTATATACTTATGTTTGTAATTGGAATTAGTAATTGAAAATAAATAAAAACACAGATTCAATATGTACAAACCCAAATTAAATTTAAATACAAAATAAAGATTTTCTTAATCTTTTAATCCTCATTTGTCCTCGTCTACTTTATATTTTTTGCTCATTACTATACATGTCCAGGTGCTACAAGGAACCGATATTTTAACAAATAAAACCCTAGAGATGACAATTTATAATAGGCAAAAACGTTTAGTCAGTGTTAAACAAATAAATAAAGATTAACTAGGTAAAGAAATCGTTTTTGTGGGATAGACTACTATAAAACGTCATGTAATTATACATCCACTAACTTGTTTCTTATTTATTTTTTAAAGCATTGTCGAGATACGAATTCTATAAATATGTCCATCAGAATGCTTTTGTTTAAATTGTTACTCAAAAGACCATAAATTAAAATTTATTAATATTGTTAGTAATATTATTTTACCAAAATTTTAATTTTGCTACTTGGAACCTTATTATAAGAGATAAAGGCAAAATAGTAATAGCTAGCTTTGAATATATGATTTTATGTGAACATATTTGGATAGCTTCCTAAATAATTACATATTATTATCCATTGTTATTTATCATAGGTAATTACATAATCTCATAAAAATATTGACATAGCCGTTGGTTCATAATTTTTGACAGACTGGAAAGTTGGCACCATAACAAAGGAATATGTTCTGAAAGGATAATTACAATAAACCTTATTTTATAAGTAACTATTGTTATTCAAATACGAGTCATTTCATTATAATTCAACAAATGGGTACGGCTCTACCATCTTCGATAAAACCAAGATCAGAAAGCTTTTATTTCTGAGGCATGACCAATATCTATAAGAATCTTTAAAACCTTCATAACTCAAATATTTAAATGTTAACTTTTGTTTTTTATTTTATTTAGAAGAGAAAACAAAATTATTTCAGAAAAAAATTCGAAAATTAATTTCTGGCTAATCAGTTCAACATAAAGTGCAAAATAAATGGATTATCATAACTTTTTTAACACGGAAGGATTGAGAGGAATTAATGCCCTTTTTGACTATAATGCTACTCATTAATTTTATAGGTTAGGTTTTCTACTTTCTACATAATTAAATTATAACTACATATTTAAATGTCTGAAAATTACTCATCTTCGGTTTCAAAACTCACACTGAAGGATAGGTGGCGAGGCAGTTTAAAAAACGCAAAATACATACATTAAGAAGAAAAGTCATGCTTAGTGCGCTATGTGGCCTCAAACTGACGAGCGTCCATTGATTCTCCATTAAGTGCTAATGGAAGAGTACTCGATAGTCGATGAACTACTTACCCAATAAATGAGCTCTTTTGCACTCGAAAGAAATATGAACGCTATTAATAAAGACTTCACTAAAGAAATTCTTTTCAATTTTAGTGTCAAAATTAATATTATTAATAGAATTGCCTCTAACCTAAGCAGTACACTTATTTTGATTGTAGGTGCAGTACTATTTTTTTTATATTAATTATTTCTTTTCTTGTACAATAGTTTCTTATTAATAGCTTCTTTTATAGTTTTATCTCTGATTACCAAAAATAGATATACTGTCTCAATAATTCTTTTTCAAAACATACGATCAATATTTATTATTCATGTATTATTAGATATTATTTCTATTGAAAATTATTAATAAACTTCCATATTGTCCATTTGGTTATGATGTGTATTTTGATGTTTGTTACACTTCGCGTCTACCTACTCCACAGGATCTTAATATGAAATAACTAATTTAGCTGCATAGGAATAAAAAAACGCGTTTCTTAAAATTAATTGTTGAAGAAATAATTTAGTAGAATGAAAACAAAAAAAGTAATATGTTATTGTCAATACTTTTATAGTAAAACATCGTGAAAAGTACCTCTAAATTAATATTTGATTATTCTTTCCCAAAATACCTGATTATCCTTTCTGAATCGTTTCTGAACTATGAAAATCGTATGTTAATTGACTGAACAAGAAATATCTAAACTTAAACGAGTTATGAAAATTCTCAGGACTTTGAGGCAGGTCGACGTGACTATGCTATTATCTGAATAGGTACGGCTACAACCACTCTTAAAATTTGTTGATTAAAATTTTAATAGAATGATGCTTATATAAAAAGTAAAGAACAGAACATAATGTAGCAAATGAAAACTTTTGTAAATAAAATATTTTATTTCTAAATAAATTTTTTTATTAGTATTTCATAAATTGTGAACCATTCTCATATGTTGGATTAAATTGCTTTTCTGATGGGTTCTTTTACTACAAACTGGACATATTTGTTGTGGTTCCTTCTGACATTCATATTGCAAATGTCGTCGTAAAGAGCTAGCCAATTTATAAATTTTTCCGCATTTAAAGCATATAAAAGTACTATCTGAACTTTCATTCCAACTCCCTAAAAATATAAGAATTATAAAGAACTGAAAAGCGGCTTGGAAACCTTAAGTAAAATCAAATAGTATAAAGAAAACTAGTGATTTTTATATAATATCACATTTGTTGTAAAAGCTTCACTTGTACAGGAATAATATTAATACATACATTATATACTAATTCCAGCGCAATGCGTATTGAAAATTATAGAAATTTCCTTCATAAACAAATAAAGACTGAGAATTACCGTATTATTAAATAACTACATTACAAATCATTCAAATAACAAAAGTGGAGTTAGTGATAGGCCAATTATAACCTCATCGCTTCTGATCATAAATGTGTTAGTTTAAATCTTAATATTACAAATAAAAACTATATCCATATACATATATAGATTACACAATATACCGGATGTATCAAAAATACATTTACCCAGATTCCTGCTACCAAAACAAGACAAAAATCCATATATACATATGTGCATAAACGTTTAGTTTTTCTGTTGTTAATGAAAGTGTGTATATTTAAATAATTGATCAGTTGATACAAGCACATACTCGTACTAACGAATTACAATATGATACAGGTCAATTCATTGCAGTGCACTTATTGTATCCTTGTTAGAGGATGTGACCCTGCAAATTAGAAGGAATATGGGGTTTATACAAAATGAGACTCCAGTATATTTAATTTCATTATGCCAAATAGATAGGTACGGAAGAACCACTTTGCATTTATATCCATATCAAAAAAAAGATTTATGCAGCAAATGTTCAAAATGTAGAGATGCTCCATCAACGTATCATGCTACCCTGTGAAACTATTCAAAACAATCTAGAAGTATATGAAAGAGTGCCACAGTTCGTGACTCATTCATACATATGCACACGGGCGCGCACGATTCACGCGTGTGCGAACGCGCACCCGAACGCACACGCTAACACACGCGTGCGGTCACACGCACGCCCACACGAACGCACGCACCAATGCACACACCCACGCACGCACACACGAACGCATCCATGGAAGTGCCCACGCACTAACGCACGCGAACGCGCAAGCGAATGCGCACGCGCACGCACACGCGCGCACACACGCGCACGCACACAGCCACGCATAAGTGCACGGACACGCACACGCACACACCCAAGCGCCCGCGCACGCACACGCGCACACACTTGCAAGTCCAGAAGCACCCACGCGCGCACGCACATACGCACGTACTCATCACTCATGCATGCACCTACGCTCGCACGCACACACACGCGCACGCACACGCACGCACACGCTCGCGCACGCACGCATGCAAATACACACGCACGCACACGTACACACGCACAACTACAGACACGCACGCAAGTAGTCAGGGGGACGATCTGGACGCCCCCACCACCACTCCTTTTAGCCTCAGCACACTCCACCCGAGGGAGCCGGAGGCTTCCGAAGACGCGCCGCTCGGTAGCTTCAGGCCATTGCCCCGAATCTTAAGGCTTTCCTGATAAGGCCCGTAAACACGGGCCATAATAAGGAGGTCGCCGTCTTTAGTACCGGAGGTGCACTTTAATATACAGTAATCAGCTCCAGATAGCGCCAGATTGCCAAAGGTATTGAACACCTAGGACGTGAATGGAGACGAACGCGAAGTACAACGGAACACCGATAACGCGACGGCACTTTACGGTTTTCATCTATTATAGAAACTCAATCATAGTTAAAATAACGGCGTTTCAAGGCCAAGGCTCAACCAAGCAGACGCCGGGAATGCGCGTCAATTCGAGGATAACGCCCCGAGGCTTGAAAACGCATGGGCCCTCCGTTTGGGAATGTGGGCCAGGCATCTGAAGACGTTAGGCGTACCAAACCGATAAAAAGACAAGAGCCGAGCAGGTAGCCGCGCCGATCAATTTGCAAAGTTACGATGAATTAATATACAGGGCGCTTTATATATTTAGGGTAGCCGGGTACCCAATTTAATAATTAGCATCTTACTTGAAACCTGAGCAAGCCTAAAGACACCTCCAGCTATTTTTAAATTAGTCGCATTAAATTAGGTCGAGATAAACCGCCTTAACTATTATCAATATGCAGGATGATGTCGCACACACACAATTTGAAAAAAAAACAAAAAGGCTTTTTGTTGTATGATACTAGTTTTAACAGAAATAAGGAAGCATTTTAATAATAGCGGGAAATTGATAACACCACCCATACACCCTCGTTAATTAGAATGTTTTAGTAAATTACAAACATTCTCAACACGAAAGGGTTAATGTTAGTTAGGATTTATCTAAAATTATTTCGATCGTTGTTAAAGGTGTAAATATTTTGTAGGCAAATCTTGAATAAAAAATTCGTAAACAAGAGCACAGGTGCTCACAATTAGAGAGGTTAAAGGCGCGCGATATTAGAGATAAGCGTGTCTGAACTTGTAAGGAAGGAACGACGGCCGCTTGAATACTTAGCAAATAATGCTCGCTGCAAATGTAATATAATAAGCACGAGGAAATAAAAATAGAGCTGTAAAGATACGACGGCGGTGAAAATTGATGAATTATTTTAGCTAAATATTTATGTTTGTAGGTAAATAAAGATTCGTAAACAAGAGCATTAGGTATCCCCCATTTCAACGTCTAAGATCTTAGAGAAGGATACACCTTTGAAAACCTTCAGATATAGTTAGCTCGCAAGTAGATAAGCTTATCAGCTGACTATGTACGCGACCTACATATTTCAAAAGCATAAATTAATCCATTTTAGATGTATATTTTACGTTTAAGATAAGAATTTTCGGCAGCAATAGCATTGAACAGGGCCTTTTTCTAAATTAATAAATATTCATAATTTACTAAAAGTATTTCAAGAATTAAAAAATTTAAGGAAAAACAAAGGTGGGCATTACTGGACCTCGCTATAATATTAGATATTTTAGGAAGTGCATAATTTTGAAAAACATCAACAGGCATTACAGACCTTTTAACACTCACGATATATCATACAAATTTAAAAAAGGCTTTTATTAACGCTGTATAAGAACAACGAAGAAATATTTAAAACACCGGCTAGCAAAAAAAAACGCCATATATTCTGAATTAGAAATGAAAATGCCAAATTCAAATTACAAAATTATAACGCGTAGCGCTACAAGCAAGGTGAATGCCCCCAGAACGCGTCTCAACCTGTCTAGAATTCCACGAAGTAGCGATAACGCAGCTTTTCTTAGAGAAATAATTCTCAAGCGAAAGAAAATAACGTAAAATTATGTAAAATCGAAACAATTCTAATAAGTTTTACAAATTTTATATTTAGGTCATAAAAAGCGGAGCAATGCGCATAAAACTCTAACAAACTTTACATATTAATATGCAATATAAAATTAAAATAGTTTAGGCTGTAGCAACCTTTATTAATGCAATAAAAATATTAAATAGCCTATAAAACCCTAAACAATACCTGCTCAAAAATTTCCAACAAGCTTTATTAATGTACGATAATAATATTAAATAGCCTGTAAATCCTAAACAATACTCGCATAAATTCTAGTAAAAAGCCAGACTTTATTAATGCACAACAATATTTATGATTTATCTGAGAGAGATGTTATCATCGCCGAAAAGCTGGCAAAACTAACTAACTCGTAAAGCATCGTAAAAGCTCAGAAGCGCCACGAATGGTCGAGTGCCCTTGTGCTTCGATTTACATGTAATCATATGGAAAAACATAATTTTTCACCGAGAATCTTAAAATGTACACGTATTCTTATGGAAAACTAGCATAAACTTAAGGAGTGGGGGCGTCTATGGCGCCCATACTGTTCATTTTCCAGGCGATTATGTCGGAGGTACGCACGCATCTTGTATTATTTAGCCAGATATTGCTTAAATCTAACAACACCGCGGCACAAGCAAACGTTCAAAAATACAATTAAATAAACCCTTTACATTCTTTGAATAATGTAAAAATTGTTAGCACTTTTAAATATTATACATAATATACAGGGCGCTTTACAAAAACGGATACGAAGAATTAAAATAGCGATTCTTATAATACGGGCGGGCGAAAAGAAGCCGATAAAATAATTTATTTTTGTAAGTTAATGAATAGCGCCGAATTAGGGAGCGCTTTATCAATTGCCAAAAGCGATCTAATTTTAATTTTAATACAGCTTTGAACACCTTAGCAGGTAATATTAGCGTTCAGATAACACCTGCCGCAAAAGTTAAAAATAAGAATGAGGAAATAAAAATGGAAAATAGAGCCGTATTTAGTTTTAGCAAATATATTGCTGTAAACAAAGATGTGGTTTAAAATGGTCACATCTCTGTCGGTCGGGAGCTAAGGGAGTCGAAGGTTTCCGAATACTCGCCGCTCGTGAATTCCCGTCAACTTCAGGTCAATGCCAGGCATCTTAATACGTTGACGCCGTTATCTTGCGTGCTCTGATTGGTTGAGAGCGAAGGTTCCCGTGCAAGCAAAAGGTGCGGTAAAATAACAAGCAGAAAACAGGTGATTCTAGATAAGGCGAACGATAAGTTTTAATTAACGGAACACCAATAAGACAATGTGCCTGTGTAAAATCGCCGAAGACAGCGGTACTTTTACAAAAGTGGCATTTATCTATTATAGAAACCCGGTAATTTAATAATGAAAATTAAATATAGCAACCTTCTAAAAACGGTGGACCTCTTAAAGCTTAAACAGAGATAAGTGCGTCTTCCAGAGAAGGAGGCCGTATCGACCACCTTAGACCACCTTAGAAAATAATACTAAGTTTATGGTTTATGAACTTGGTCCAATTTTAGAAATAGGTCGTACATACCAGATTATGATCTCCCCAAAACACATCTGCACCGCTAAAAGACTCCAAACTTACTAACATTTTGCAAGCAATAATAATTAAAATTTAAATTTGCTTAAAAAGTGCGGGAGGGGGAAAGCTGAAACGTCTGTAGAGATTTAAAATCATTTTGGAAAAGGCACATTTAAGATTAAAACGTGAAAAATAAATAATTAAGAGGAAAGATAAATAAGAGGCAACCAGCTGTTGATCTAGTAGCAGTAATCGATAAGAAATTTAAAAATTCGTAAACAACCTGAATAATCCAAAATAATCAGGTAATTATTTAGAGCCCGAGAATAAGGCTCCGTCGGCTAAAGGCGCGAGATCTTAGCCTGAACCTGCCTTCCATAGAAGAAGTGATGTAAGCTTTTTAAATAGTAGAACTGATAATAGCAAAAAGTATGACTTCAGTGTGCCCAATAATTATGAACACCAAAATTATTTCAAAAAAGCATAAATTGTTAGAATATTTAGCATTGAGATGTACATAAAAATCTCCGGAAAGCATAAATTGATAACGCCGTATACTCATTTTCTAAAACAGGGACACTTCAAAGCTCCAGATCTTAAGTGAGATAAGATCGTCTAAAACCTCAGCGTGAGCTAGAAACTTAAACGCGGTTATATATATATATATATATATATATATATATAT
>JAHWXV010339232.1:0-11587 GCA_024586415.1 Phrixothrix hirtus
ATATATTTATATATATATATATATATATATATATATATATCGGCATAGTATCTAAATTTTTTCAACTACTAACCGACGACTTCTTTCCTTAACCAAAGATGCGAATGTTGTTGAGACTTTTAAAATACCCAGACAGAAAACTACGAAGCGAAAAGATTTACACAACGCTTCCTAAAAAACACTCAAAGCTAGAGGTCCAGGGTTACAAGTGGGTTTACCAAGGGATGGATAACCAAGGTCCACAAAGCAACACATGCGATAAGCAATCTTCTAGATCCTTTTTGTAACTTTATTAAAAATTTTCGTATGCATTATTGAATTAGAAACACTAGGCATAGCCAAATATGCGCACTAAGACTTTTCTAAATAATTTTTCAATAAGGAGACAATTTAATGGCAGTGTTAACTATACACCATGTATTCTCTAAGACGACTAGCATCGCACTTCTCTTTTCACAGTACGTGGCGTGGAGAGCCATTGTCGTTCCTTGAAAGATAAAGCCCAGTTGCTTCAATAAACCTTAACTTTAGCGAACCTAAAAATATAATTTTAACGGCATCAAAAAGATATTTTTATAAAGAATACATGTCTAGGAAAATACGCAACTATTTTACACAACAACATTAGCTGCGTAATTAACGAACAAACACAAATTGACAGAAAATCAAATAGAAAAGAATTAATAACTGACATACGAGGAGAACTTGTAAAATATAAGTTTATTTTTGTTCTAATTTATAAGAAACTATAATATATATGATATATGATTTTTCAGTTTTTGCACCATCTTCGATACTATCGTGAAATTTGACATTACCCAGTTTTTCTTTCACTGTACAACTATGACGAAAATGATAAAAATGGGATTCGCTAGTCTAAGTTATTTGGAAGGTATGGTCAATTAAAGTTTGATCCAATCCATTCAAAAAGATATTCCTTTATCAACTCGCACGAACAAAATGGGTAGGGTTTCATTTAAACTATGTACTACATAATGAAACGTATTAGCCAAATTGAACACTTTACAGCTAATGAAATAAATTAGGTGACATCGTTAAACTGATCTTTCAAGCACCCCTGTTCAGTAATACCGACAGGCATAAACACCTGATTCACGTCCGTGACAGGTGATAGTTATTTATGTATCCAGAGCGTGAGGTAGTGTTTATGCTTCGCGATCGAAAATACTTGCCAAGAGTAATAAACACTTATTAAGCTCGCAATACGTGTAAAATTTTATGCACGATAGTTAAAGGCCTAACTTATAATTAAGCTTTCCTGGCGATAGGTGTAACTTTATAACCCACGAAAGATAAAGTAGCTTATAGCGGTTTACATACCAATGACCAGTTTTACAAATAAGTATTTGAATAGACGAAATAAAAGGAAGTTTTCATTGTATTTGCGAAGCAGTTGTGACCGTTACGGAAGTGCAGTAAAATGCAGCGCCAATATGTAAGAAATCGTTGCCTAGTAAACGTTGTTTAATAAAGATTTGTTTTAAGAGGATAAAGGTATAATTCTTTTATATATATATATATATATATATATATATATGCAATAAATGAGGAATTAATTTAACTCTATGACGTATGGGCTACATAGTTTGCTATTGAAATACGTCCAGTAGAGGTAATCAAGCATTTCTCGAGACGTTCTTTATAATATTTTGATATGCACTTGTAATTTTACATCATTTTCTTAATTTTGTTTTTAATTTCGTTCCAATATTGGAAATTTACTAGTAGTTATAGAACAAGTAAGATATGCAACACGCTAGAATCGTTGATTTTGACACTTCTGTTATGCGTCATGCGGTAACTTTCAGATTAAAATGAACCTCATTTCATAATCATGGTAGTTCTCTTAATAAGTACGATGCTTGAATCTTCCTGAACTGAAGAAGTCGCTAATGGCAATATCTGTAAAGTACGCAGAGTAAGTGACTAATTCAATTCCAGATTTGAGAAAGAAGTTTAAAGCTTTTGTAACCGTATGCGAAGTTCCATTATCATCATGTAACCAAATTTTGGCGTATGCTACATAATTTTTTAAACACTTGAGAAAGACAAACTTCTGTACCTAATTGGTAGTTACAGTTTTACGATCGTACAAAATAATTAACGTACTTGGATCGTTGCGTCAGACACAATAAATAACCATTTCTTGTATGAACTTCTAGCACGAACAACTTTTTCGACATTTCCTCATTTATAAATATCCAAACATTTGTTTGCTGTATAGCCTGGGAATTGTACTTGCAAATCCAAAATTCATCACCCGTAACTTTGCTAAACATCGGCTTTGAAGGTCCTGCTTCGAACTTTCCTAATATAAACCTATGCCGGTCTATATATGCTTGCCTTGATTCTACGGTTAACAAATGTGTAAATACATGGCAATAAATGATATTCAACAAAGTTCTACTTTATCCAATATCGTCCCTTTTTTATTATGCCTCATCTAGGTAAGTACGATTTACTAATATAAAGCATTTCTTTTTTACTAAGATTTCCTTATAATAAATTTCCTGTTTAAGTCAAAAATTTTGTTAAATAAAAGTTCTACTACAATTGCTTTGTACAACTATTCGTACTATATTTAGCATAAATAGTAAGAAATTAGAGGTAATTTTTTATTATTATGTAGTTGATAATCTTCCTCAAGTTTGATAAATTTTTTGATATAGTAAAATGAACTGTGCCTTCCACTTCTCTAAATAATCATCAGTGTGATGAAATAATTAAATAATAATTAAAATTAAATTGAAAACGATCATTAATTCTTTCACTAGACTTGGCGTTGAGCAATTATGTTGTCTTAAGGATTTGAAGTAGATCTTATTGTTCTTGTATATATTGCATGCTCGTTTTTAAGGTAGTAGTAGTTTATCTTTTTGATAATTTGTGTTTGCATGTTAGATGTAAGTTAGTTGACAGTAGTTTTTATTCTATAAATGGAATTAATTTTTATAATTCTAGAGGTGTTGGTAATTATCAATTGTCAAATGTACTTCAAGTTCGTATTATATACGAACTTGAAATACATTTGACATGTCCATAATTATTAACTAAAAATTATATTCTGTTGATAATTACCAACACCTCATCAATTAAAGAATGAATCCGATATATAAAATTAAAAATACTACCAACTAACTTACATCTAACCTGCAAACAAGAATTATCAAAAAAATAAGCTACTACTACGTTAAAAACCAGCATACAGTATATACAAGAACAATAAAGTGTACTTAAAGCTCTTAAGACTACATAATTACTCAACACCAACTCCAGTGAAAAATTATATGGATCTGTGATAATTAGTGATTGTTTTTAATTCATTTAATTGTTTTATCACACTGATGATGATTTAGAGAAGTGAAATTCATTTACATCTCAGTTAAAAAATCGAAAACGTTATGTGGATTTTATACTTAAGACACGATTAATTTTATTATACCAAACAATTTATCAAACTTCGGGAAGATTGTCAACTATATAATAATAAAAAAATAACTCTAATTTCTTATTATTTATGCTAAATATAATCTACACCTCAATAAATATTAGATCAACTACAATATTTATGCGTACTATACACTTTATTGTGATATAAAGGCGATGAATACTTGTAAATATCAAAATTTTAAATAGCAGATGCACGTTGACTTATTAAGGCTCGTTTCACAAATTCAATTTTTGTAGCTGATATTGTTAGACACAGAAATCACGCAGCAATGTTGGAGATTCTATACGGGGTTGTAGACAAATTAGTGAAAAAATGTTGTCGGAGACATAACATTGTTGGGCACGTTATTGTCGACCAGATGGAAACGGCATAAAGTAATAAGGATAATGTTGACCACAGAGCTAGTCCTGTAGTCGCCAGTAGAGCGCAATTTACGAATTGATTATGTATAACCGTATTTAGTCTGGAGCAATTAATTAGTAAATTGTAATAAATGAATATTCTTGTTTATTAATCAGGATTTTTTTAATCGCAATTTTACATTAACATAAATTTGAATAAAGCTAGATTTTTGTGGAACAGTGAGTAGAAATTTCATCTAGCTCGTTCTAGCCAAGTTTTTATAGTCATTCTAAAGTCGACAAAGAACTTTGCATCCACTAACTAGGACATTTTTTTTTATCTTAAAAATTCACTTTAGCCATATTTGAATCACTTATTTGGGAAATGTCATAAATCTCAAAAATGATTATTGAAAATGTTGAAAACATTGCCATAAGCTTATAAAGATTCTTTAACAAATCTAAACATTTTATTAATGCCAAAAACTATCTAGTTCAATTGCAAAAGTAATTTCTTGTATAAAAGATCTCTTGATTACTGTGATGCAAACCTCTATAATGGTGCAAATTTTGTACATAGCCTAGCGCCAAGGACTACAAAAACATTTACAGACTACTATGCTAATTATTTCAAATCGCCCATACAACAATATATCGTTAAAGTCAATGCTCTAAAAGTTGCATTTGTCTAGGACTCCTATTTCATACATCAGCATAAATCAATAAGCTAGCCATAGCTGAGAAGTTAATTTATGATGTAGCATGAACGAAAGCACGCGTGTTCCTCAAAACTGGTAGGATTTCCTTAAGAATATTTAAAATAAAATGGAAGTATTTTGATTTCTGCATAACAAATTGTTGCATGATTTAAACCACGTATGCATGGTCACAAGTATTTACAACGCGATTTCGGCGTTACAATCAAAATGTAGGTTTCAATAAAATTGCATCTAAGATGGAAGTAGCTGACGGTAAAATTTTATTGCACGTGCCGGATATGGGGCATTTTGAAGCCAAAAAATATGGTTCAGATGTGAGACACAAATATGGGAGTAACGGTAATCTCAGGCATAAATGCTTTAATGGAATTGGTGTTAGAATATTGTAGATCTACACAAGGAAAATGCTGTTGTAATCGGAATTCTTGCATTGTTGCATTCAAAACATTAAGCCTTATTAGGGTAATTTGCAAACAAGCATAATGTCTTTTAGTAGACCCTATGCAGCACCGAGTTACTATCACCGTGTTAGTAATTTTTAGTTAATTTGATGAAACTGGATAGGAGCAATTTTAAAGCTTTGAGTTACTAGGACTACAAAAAAGGTTCAAAACAGAAGGTATCCTAGTTAGTTTACAAGAGACATTTGAAAGCACTTCGCCTTGACGGACCACAATATTCAATTAGTAAGCTGAATTTAAAAAAGGATGGTAGTCATTAAAAATGACCCTACACCGGCAGACGGATGTAAAAAATTAGTGAAAGAAAATTGACGAATAACACGTTGTGAAATAGAGACAAGATTAGGCATTGCATCGGCATTAACGTAGACAATATTACAAGACTACCTTGGTTTTGTCAAGTGGCCGAACAGTGAATTGCGTAGTTTGTTAAAGCATCACGATAACGCATCATCCCACATCACGGCTAGATTAACTGAGTTTTTGACCGTCTCAAAATTTAAAATTTTATCACATGCCTCCTATTCACCTGGCCTCCCTGCGAAATTTCCTATTTCGGAATATTAATAGACAGTTGTGTGAACATCTGTTTTCCTCAGATGAAGAAGCAGTTGTAGCTTATGTGGATGACTTAACGCAGATATCAGACGAAGAGTGGTTTACGACTTCAAAAGTGGTTTATCCGCATGAACAAATGTATTGAAGCTAAATTTGGTTGCTTCGAACAATTAAAATAAAAAGTAAGGTTAATAAGATTGACGAGTATCCAGATAATTGCAGCATGACCCCCGTAATACGGCATTTAATATTCAAAGGAATCTGGCAATGCTTTGCGACCTGGAATGACGGCAACAACACGTGATTTCCGTACTTTTGTAGGTTAGAATACGCGTATTTATTTGCAACAAAAGGTAAAAGGAATGCACAGTAAACATAAAAACTGTAAAATGCGTCAGCTACTGCGTTTTCAGCAATTTCTCATCCAATCCCATGTCTATCAGGCTAGGCTTTCCAACATTTACAAAATTATGCTGTCCGTCTTAATATGAAGGACTACAAATGTATTTCTTACGGGTAGAGGTAACATTTTGAAAAATCTGCTACTTACTACAGACGCACTTTTTCAACAATTGTACAGACCACATAACAAGCTAGGTACATATGGCACAAGCCTTGGGTCTACACTACACTTCCTTTGTCGCACGTTAGTTATTAAGTAATTTTATATGAATATCATGTTAAAACATGATTAGGACTGGAAATGGTTAGGTGTTTTAGAATCCTGGTTGCTCAATTTGACTAACCTGCTTCCTAAACAACACTTCAGAGAGTGCTGCTGATGTGGATGTGAAATGGTTGTATTACTATTTATGTGCCCAGTCAGGAAAACGCACAAATTACTTTCAGAACTCACAATCAGTCATTGGACACTAGCCGGGTATATATAACGGATTCTATACAGTGTGTACAAGATTCCTGATACAGCATTTTCAATAAAAACCATCAATATAATTTTTGTGTCCTTACTTTGCCGTTAAGTATTTCCTTTAAACTTTTGTAGGAATAATTCATTCCAAATGAAGTAATGACGTCATGGTAACGTTTATAATGCATGAAAAACTGAAAGGTACCCTATGAGTGTGCATATTTATGATCTCTATTTTTTTTTTGTAGTATTTATACGTACTTCCCTATTAAATATAAAGGCTCTAGAGCTCTTTTAAGGTAAGGTAAACTACCTTTATTTTCGTATTCATAATAATTTTATTAACTAGAATCCATATCCCGCAATTATGCTTTGATCACTATCAGTAATTTTAGTTTGATGCATAATTTTTTATATTATAGCCGACATGTTCCCTCTTATAGGCAAGAGGGACAAACAGTGACCGAGTCAAAAGTCATGATGTCCAGTTGAAGTACCGAAAAAAGATTCATACCACATCCACTATAAGTCAAATTTTTATCACGGTGCCCACGTGCTTTACAAGTTAGCGTATTTAATGTTCTAGAAAGATGCATGAATAGAGCTTGCGCCTCAGAAGTACGTTATAGTACACTATATCACCTGTTGGAAGTATTGGACCAGATTTCCAGGATTGAATAGTTAAAGCTCAACGTTATACGCGATTCTAATCGAGTTCTATGTCTCAACTAGGATGCAAAATACATTGTGCATTTCTTAGGGGAACATTTCCACAGTAATTATCTGTCACAGTTCTATGAACTTAAAAATGCCTATGATTTTGATGTAGAGAAATGTATGAAAAATCAAAGTTGCTAGAATAGACTTGAATATTCCAATGTAGTAAAAAATCATATATATTTTCCGATTTAGAATCAATTTTTGGTGGTAAACTGATGTAGCCTAAAACTTCACGTTTAGTTTGATGTTTAATACCACTAGGAAATTAGTTGTTTATTAGATCAGTGATTTGATATGAATTTTTAATTTCATAGTTTTTTAGTTGGAGCGGTTTTATTGACCTCGTCATCGGCAAACAAATATGATTTCTGCTTTAGCTGTGGGAGATTTCTACTGAAGCTAGATTATCGTAAAAACTGTTAAAGAATCTCATAATGAAACCGTTTCTGCAACAACAAATTTCCAAATTTCGAATTTTTAGTTTCAAAATAGTCCCGATATCTAACATAATGATTTAAAGGTACTAAATTTCTGAAGAACTTGCAAGTAAAGTATCTAAATCTAAATGTTTATAGATCGAACTTTGCAGTACCATTAATTTCATGTAGTGGCTATTCAAATTTGGAGTTCATGCTAGAAATCGCTGCAAACACACGCTTTATAATGTACTTAAGCAAGATATATAATTAACTAGTATACAAAGTTATACATATATCCATTAAGTTTCACTTATACCGAAAATTATATGGAAATATGGTTATAATAACGTATAATTCCCAAGACCGAAATATATCAAATTTTTAAGGTTATTATGTTTTCAGCATATGTTTACTGTTCATATAAATCCCTTGAGGTAATGCTTTAACCCTCTGACAAGTCCTTTATAATAAGGTACTCGTTTTAAATCTACTGCAAGACACAACCAAATATTTAAGCAAAACCCTTGTCAGAGTTACTGCAGAAAGTTGTCAAGTTTTTAAAACATGTTATACTCAATTTTGAATTAGGTTAAAAGGTTAATTTTGTAAGTGTATCATTACACACATACATACATAAGTCACTTATAAATTATTCTAGTTCCGAAGATTACGTGATAGAGGAATTAATTATTAAGATAAAATCAAACAATAGCAAGTTTGCTTTGAGTAAATGCGCCAGTTTCCTTGGTTACAATAGCTTATAATTACTATAAAGGACCTCTGTGATAGTTCATATTTACGTATGTATAAATCTAGTTAAATAGATCACTACCTTTTTCGTACTCTTATGTTAAAAGTATTATATCGACAGTCATCGTTATCGTGAACAAAATTTTTATTGGACACTAATTTATTGTACCTGCCAATTAGTTTTGTGATTGAACAGTAATCTCGAAATAGGTATTTTTTACAATAATGCTATATTTAAAATGATTATTTAGCTGCTTATCAACGCAGAGTTTACTGTTTTCCTTATCCGCATCTTCTTTCGCAATAGATGCTTTAATCTTGTTATACTCGTCCCTCAGTCGTGTATGTTATCAATTCAGTGACGAGTTCTCAATTCAATCACTTCTGGAACATGTTTCAGTACTCAAACTAAAAATCGCTCGATCTACAAGCTTACGAGATATCGAGCGCTTCGTATAAGAATAACCATTTGAACGGGGTCAAGTGTGCGATATTAATCAGCATGAGCACGACAGAGACATATTTCCGGTATTACTTGACTTCTATAATTTTCATTTTTATAGAAGAATGCAATCCATGCAACGTTCTTTAAAAACAAAATTCAATTAACTTAATGATTTCGACTCTGTTCAAATTAAAAATAATCATGGTATGCTATAAAAGGAAGTTCGTCTGATGTTTTCAATCCTGTAAAACGAAACACAAAAACAAAGAACTCATTGGCAAACACGCTTCACGAAACAAAAGATAAATTATCTGCGAGCCGTATTATCGAGCCACATGTGAAATGCGGTTGAAGGGCGAAAGGTTCTGATAGAGAAGATGAAGTTTCAATCCCTGAGATCCCTCAGGTGTAGGCGATTAACGTCGTCTTGTGATCGCTACGTTTCGTAGTTGAATCTATTTGAAAAGTATACAGCTTAAAATTACTTCTACTTAAATAATTGCTAAAAGAAGAGAATGTAGTATTAGTTTTAAATCGATTTCGATATTTTAGTACTCATGAAATATTTTTATAAACTGCTTTTGTGTAATCTACACTGCTTACATTTAATACTACCGGCAGGTTAAATATAAGGCATGAAATAATTCAAAATTTATTTCCTTATTATTATTTTTAGCTTAAATCAAAAACTCTCAGCTATTTATGTGAAGGTAGTGTAGGCATTAATTGGTTCAATCAAGCTACTACACATAAAATATTTAATCAACCGTAATGGTTTAAAAGACATAAATACGAACAGCTAGAGTTTCAATACTTGTAACTGCCATATAAACGTTGTCTCTTGCACTTTTGTTGTATCTTTCAGGATTTCCGTTTGAGACATTTGTAGAAAGGTTTCTACCTATAAAATTTAAATTTTTCACTTGGAAATACGAAAAGTTCCACCATCGGATTAGAACTTCTTAAAGAATTTTAATAAAATTTTTGATCGCCAGTATTTCCTAAATATATTACATGTTTCCCTTAAAACTTAAAATTTACTAAGGTCTTCCTTCCTAATTTTTAAAATTAATTAACACCTTAAATCCCTTTTCTAAATATTTTAAAAATAGCTTGCCTAGATGTTTAATGAATTACTTACCGACTCTACATTCTTGTCCCGTGAAATACCGTGACCGACTTTTGCCGAATTTAAAAATACGTATTATTTCTATACAAGAGTAGTGAGGTATTCCAAAGCTATTAAGACATTTATTCAAATAAAATAGTAGCAACTGGAATCAGACAAATAATTTTTGATGGCATATATTTAGCTTGAGAAGAAGAAGTTCACAGGACCAATTAGTAACGTCCCAATTTTAAAAAGGATCTTTCATAAAAACTGATTTTTGTACGGTTTTTGTATGTTGAAAATTAAGCAATAGCAGAAGTGCTTAAAAATAACGTTATTTACTGTAATGGCCAGCTTAAAAATTCTACGAGTGTTTGCCATCGCGATACAAATTTATAAATCCCGCTTCTGTTAAATGTATATTTGGAGTTAAGAAACTTCCCAAATTCAGTGTCAAGCCTTTCTTTGGTACGTAATTTTGTCATGCTAAGAAAAACTTTTGGAAAACTTAGGAAGGGGGTAGAATTTCTGTTACTTCTTATACATACATGTCTTCTCTTGGGTGCGTCCTGCGGAGCAAAGCTTTGCATTATTCGGTAAAACTAAAATTTTTTTAGGAATAGGTAGTTCTGGCTGTTTTAGATGTGATTCATTCTGTACGAGTTCCAATTTCATAAATATAATTCGTTACAATTATTTAGCCCTTATCGAGAAACTCACAGTGAATAATACCGACAGCTCCACAGACGTAAATCAAAATCTTTTGGGAATAAAGTGTTACATTTGAAGTCCGTGGTACTTAACCATTTCATGACAACCAATGATAAATCCTCTTGCTCTTATAGCAGAGAATCTATTTTCCATTCCACGTAAGCAAACGACCAAAAATGATGATGGCATCAAATCAGCGAAGAACAAACTTCGTGATGTTATCTGTGAATCTATGCAGGATTCACACACTACACTTTCGTAAGTTCTTTATTTGATGCAAACGTAGCCGAACTGTTTCTTCGCTCACTTAAATATTTTGAAAAGATCTTGGCACGTTACTTGTAAATTTATTTCAGCAGTCTATCGCACCTCTACGTTATCAATAACGGAGGGCTTCCTGCACATGGTGCATCTTCGACTAATTAGTAACCAGAAGCTTTGTTTTTAACTACTTCAGTAGAGTCAGTTCTTTTGATACCTGTTCTCCAAATTATGCAACCTTTGACAAAAGTGTAAATTCATAAAGCAAATTAACTCGAAATACACTCAATCCAAGAGGTATATCAAAAAGTGCATAATTATAGACAAAGAAACATTACCACGGAGAAATTTACAAATAGCTGAAGTAACTCTATACCATGTATGGGTAATCGCGTGTGTCTGTCAAGTGTAATAATATTTAAAGGACATTTCATCGAAGTGAAACAACAGTCCACCGCAATTTATTAGTTTGGCCATTATTTAGACGCTTACGCGTAGGACATTTGAAGGCTGCATTTATTCTAACCTAATACTAGAATTAAAGTGCATAATTGCAGAATTATTTGAAAATATTTATGTAGCTTTTACTAAAGAATGCTTTTTAAAGAAAAATAGTGTTAACAAGATGTTAATGCCGTAATTGCGAGAAACGGTAGAACTTAGTTTAGTAAAGTTTTAAAATTTTAAAAACTATACCACACTAGTAGCGATATACTTATATTAGTAATACTACCATGTAGTACATCAACTA
>JAHWXV010339241.1:0-10352 GCA_024586415.1 Phrixothrix hirtus
TTACAATTTAGGTGTATAGGAAAGTAACTAACGTCAATAAATTCAAATTAAATTTAAAATGTGTAAGAGAAAGTCGTGTGTTGTCTCACACCAGATTTTTCCTATGAAAAGCATTATCATGTTGTTCACAATGCACTATATGATTGATATAAGTGGTTCAAAACAAAAACATGAGATGATACACTATTACAATAGTGTAAAAGGCGGAGTTGATAACATGGATAAAATGGTCACACCTATTTGCTTAGAAAATTCAAATAGTGTTGTCAAATGTAGCTCTTATGCTGTAGAATTTTTTGTCTGGTTTTAATAAATATATATCTATTTGAAATAATTGTGTGCTTTTGAGTTATATGTGATAAGAGCACCTTACCTTACATAATAAAAATTTTAATCTAGGTTATAATTAAGATCTAGCTATGCTAAAAGCTTATTAGTAAAAATGTACCACATCGCTCAATAACTGGGATTAAACTTTAATTAAAAAAATTTAATTATTCCCAATAATTTTTCCAAATTTTTTCATTCCAAAATATATTAATTTCAAACAATTATAAGAAGAAGTGGAAGTTCATCTCGATAAGCTTGAGAACTAAAATAATTCTTGGTTCTTAAAATCTCATTGGTACATTGGTACCATGTCACTCACATGAGGGTTAACTCAACCTATGCATCAAGGAGTTATCCAAAATTTAAAAATTTATTATCGAAAACATTTACTGCAGTTATTGTGTTTAAATATGGGTACAAGTAACAGTGTCACAGATTTTTTCAAGTACATCTGTTTTTTAGATGCTATCCATTGTATTTCAAGTGCCTAGAACAAAATTGTAAGTAGTATTGTTATGAAGTGCTTCAAAAATGCAATACTAAGTGAAGAAATAAGTGAAATTCAAAAGTTAATTGAAGATCTTGGTGAAACATCTGTTATTGTAGAAAACTACCTTGAAATTAATAAAGATCCAACAGCAATGGAAGGAGTGCAATCTTTAGACAAGATTATTCGAACATTTAGTGGAGACTCCGTAGAGAATGAAAGTCGAGGGTTAAGAATGAACGTTGAACAAAATGAGAAAGTTAATAACTTTGGAGATGTTTTCAAGAAACTGGTTGTATTGGAAGAATTTCCGGAACATGTTAATTGTTTTGATATGGTACGCAATCTTATGAAGCTTTGTACTAGCATGGAATGTAATACCATTACAGAAGCAAAAAAGCATAAAACTTCTAGAGGTGTGGAAAGCATAAGAGTACTGTGCTTATGTCTTCATTTTATACAATAATATTAATGTATGTACTTGTTTGTTGTTTTACTATATTGACTTATTATAATTAAATATGCATGCATTCATTTTTATGTATTTTACTTAATTAACTTATTAAAATACAGTTCCATATTATACAGATTTATTGTTCGTTATATACGAGTTTTCTTATAAGGCGGAATTCTGCTTAAGACATAGAGATTTTTTGAACCCAAGTGATTCTGCCTTATACAGATTTCACTGTACTTCATTTGAAACACATCACATTCAAATGCTTTATATAGGGTGGTTGGCACATGAGAATGGGCGATTTTGAATTTCTTATTTCTCGGTCATAGTTCAAGTTGGCATGGCTGTGTAATGTTATTTTGTTCCATAAACAAAACCAGTTAGTTGCCATATAGCAGTGGTCTGATATGTCTTGTGTTTTTGCAATAAAATATTTCATAAAAATAATTATTTTTATAAAGCTGTATGACAAGAATTTAAGGACCATGATCTGATTCCACCAACTCAACTATAAAGATATGTTACAAATTTTATAAAGACGGGTTTAGAATTTAGTATGAAGCATCCAGGCAAAGAAAAAAGATTTGAATGCTAGATCGCCGAAGTTCTTGTCAAGTCTCTCACTCTCTTTTTCTTATTAGGTTTGACTTGATGCACTTTGTATGAATACTATACATGATGCAGGTAGTCTAAGAATCAGTAATCTATGATTTCAATAAGGGAGTTAGTTCTGTTGAACAGTTTTTAGCAAAACAAAAATATTCTAGAAAACATGTGAGTGTCAGATAAAGCCCTCTTTATTTAAATAAAGTTAAACAAATAGAACCTTTAGTACTGAACCGAGAATTCTTATCGGTTATATAAGTGACCATTACACAGTGGAAAGGTGACAATATGATGTACAGTCATTGAAAAAAATTATCAGATATACATATTTTGTGGTTGATACATTAATATAGTTTATGTTCCGCAGTCATACTAAAGAATTATCCAGTAAACGAGTCTATATGGTTTTAGCAAGACAGAGCTACACCTCACATTGCAAGAATATCAATCCCTGCTTTATATCAGTTTTTTGGAATCGCATTACATCCATCAACAGCAATATCACTTGATCCATGAGATTGTCATGTCTGTTTAGTATGATTTCTTTTTATGACAACTTTAAGTTGAGTGTTTGCTCAGTTATACAGGGTGTCCGCGATATAAAAAGCATTATTTAACATACGTGTACCCAAGCCCGTTGTGAACATAAATATGCAGGAATTTTTAATCTAACGTAAAAAGTAGTTTTAATAAATTTAAAAGTTACTTTGAAACATAAATATGACTGTTTTTGTTGACAACACATCACGTTATCTTTACTATAGTACTTTCTCGAGTTAAGGTCGCCAGCTGTTTTAATAAAAAGCAGACGAACGTATTTCTTTAAATTGTCTAAGGTTGCTTAAACCTTGGCTTAAACACTATTGCTTATTAATTATAATTATTTATGCATTAATTATTATAAACTTGTTTGATAAATAGCTTAAATTGACATGTTTTATTTACATTAATTTGTATGAACATTGTTTTTATTGAATATAAATTATGCACAATTTTAATCAAATTCATTTATTAATTAGATTTTTAACTATTTTCACAAAATTTAAATTATACACAAAACGAGTGCAAATAATATGAAAATATATTTTATCAAAAAAATTTAATGTCATGTTAAAGCGGCTTTGTAAAAGTGAAAGTTATTTAAAAAAAGTGTCTGTATTCAATAATACAATTGTATACATATCAAAAATGATATCTATTAAGTAAAAACCTTGTTTTTATTCTAAAGAATTTATAAACGTGCACAATTAACACACACTAGAACTTTTAAGGAAGAAAATAAATCTTTTTATTTTAAAAAATAATTAGTGGGTATCCTTAATAACATCTGGGAACATTCATTAACGAAATCGTATGTGTTATACCAAATTGTTCATTAGGCTTCGGCACTAGTTAAAGATGTAAAGTTGACCAGCCATTTCTTGTTCAGTACAGTAAATCAAATTAAAATGCAAGGGCGGGCTGAAAACTTTAATTGCAAATATTTTAAAAACTATGTGATTTAGACACATAATTTATAAGCGTTTTTTGTTGGGTCTATTAAGATATTTCTGTTGTTAAAGTAATGTCCCTTATATTGCGGATATCCTGTATAGCACTAATAAATTGAAGGTTAGGATTCATGAAGGGATTAAAGTGATTTCTATTGAGGTGTTGCAGCAAGTTCTACCAAATGACATAGTTGTAATATTTTGATAGCCATGTTTGTGTGAAAATAACATTTATTTACAGTTGAATTACATTAGTTATTAAAATCGCCCATTCCAATAAACTATCTTGTAGAGTGATAATGTGGAAAGTTTCCTGACATGTGTTAAACAAATCCTACAAGTTAAATGTTTAATAAATAAATTATAAAAATAACTCTCAAGTCCGTTTGCAACTATGTAATATTTTGAACAAAAAATTGTATAAACTATTAAAATTATAGATGATCAAATGAAATAACATACCTATTACATTTGACAAATAGAATATGTTACATTTGACTATCTGTAATTTTGACAGTTTGTACAATTTTCTGTACAAAATATTGCATAGTTGCAAACAAGCCTAAGTTGATAATTTTATTGATTTATAGAAACTTACACCCTTTATGTGCTTCTATTCCTAGATTTGATATAAGTAGTCTTGTGTGGTATCGATGAACAATGCATTTAATATATTATGCAAAACTTTTATAATACAAAATTTTATCAAAGAATTCTTGAAAATAATTAATATATAGCTTGGTAAGAGTACTGGCAAATATAATTTTATTTATATTATTCAGATCAAAAACAAGCTTCTAATTTAAATGAATTCTATAATACAAATTTAAAATCGAGAATTAAAATAAATGAGATTAGAAATTATACTTGAACAGATGATTGCCGCACACATTTCTGGATTAGTGAATGTAAAAATTGATAATCCACCTGTTGACAATAAAATGAACATGCTCACATCAAATATCAACAATTTTCATTCATAGAATTGAAAATAAAATACGTACATACATACCACAGGGGTAAACAATTAAAATCCATTTTTAAAAACTTTTAGAATACCTATAACAAAATAATGAAAACTTATGATTAAAGTAGATTGCATTAAACTATTATATCTTAGTAACTTAATAAAATTATTTACCTGAACTATAATTATGAATTTTTAAAAATGATCTTAAGATTGTTGTCTCAATGGTATAGATATACAATTAAACATTAATATAAAATTTTTTTAACTGACAAATAGAATATCTAAAACATTAAATGCATTTTAGGCATTTACTAATATTTCGTTAAACTTAATTTTCAAATGAAATTAATATGTATTAGGAAATAAGTATACTTATTTTTTATTACTTCCTCTTCCAATAAAATTGAAGTGTTTTATTAATAAATTCAGTATATTTAAAATAAGTTGATTTTCAAGTTTAGTCTAGGTAAGTTTCCATAATAAATATTTAAACAAATTGTATCAAAATGCTTTACATGTCGAAATAGTACTTATAAGTTAATATTTTTTTACTTATATTGAAGTTTGATAGTGATCATCAATTTTATTGTTAATTTAATTGATAAAACTAAAATCATTTTTACAAATAAAACATTAAGTTTCTAAAAAACATACATGTAGAAATAATTACTTACCACCATATTATATTCTTCCGTTACATTGACTGAAAATTTAAAACATCCACCTTGCCAAAATCCTTCTGTTGGTTTAATACTTAAAATGAAAGAACCTAAATCATTTACATTTTCATGATTTACTGTGCAGTTATTGGGAAGAACTTGTGCTAATTCTTGTAATTCTCGTGTTAGCAACCTGTCGCGAATAGAAATTCTTGACATTCCTGACTCTTGTTTCTTTAAACGTTGGGATAAAGTTATCATTATAGTTCGTATTTTAAAACTATTTAAAATATGAGGATCATAAACGTATATGTTCCTTTAAGTATTTTGAGGTTAACTAACATGTTTTCTTTTTTTTTACACAAAGAATGCACACTGAAAATGATTACCAACTCATATACATATTATATTACCAAATTTCAATATTAATTTAAAATGTAATATACAGTATTTCTTTATTTACATGTAACTAAATAAATTCTATGATGTGAATGTGGTATCTAATGTCAGGGACGGCTTTAGGACAGGGAGGAATATTCAAATTTTAAATGGCTAAATTACTTGTCCTGTATAAACATTTTATGAATTTTCGCCGATAACCTAGAAATATACAAAACGTTGTGTACTATATAATATGTAAATGAAGGTTTAGTTCATTGGAAAGTAAGAAGTAACTATTTGCTTATAATTTTGTAAAGAATTAATCTACTCCAAAATCAAAAACATATTTTAACCTTTAAGTATACCCGCGTGCTGATTCCTACTTAAGCACTCGCGTGGGGTGTTTCATGCCCCCTTATCATGTTTAAATGCTTTTAAGCGATATAATTAGATAAAATTAGTTTTTATGGTTAAATATTTTAAGAAATTTATTAAAAATAATTCAATTTTTATACAATGCCTTATGATACACTAAAATGAGAGAGTCATACAATGAAATAAAATAAAATTTAGAAAACTCATAATTTACATATATTTTTTAAAACAATTATTGTAAATAAGTTTTGAATGTTCTGAACATAAATTTCTTTTACACTCACCGCAAATGTGTTTTATCTTTTTAATCTTTAGTTCGGGAGCACAAGCAACAACGGCTTCTGTTACCTTTGTTTGCATATGGTAAAACTTCAGGTTCACCAAACTGTAAATAATGTTTAAGTTTTCTCTTACACGACGTGAAATATGAGAGTCATTCATTCTCTGCAGCTGAAATTTTTTTATTAGTTCCTTACCAAGACGTTTCAGATAATGTTTTCTGCTAAGAGTTGCGCCGAAATTGTTAGAATTGTAAATGACATACCTACGCATTAATAGCGCAGATGTTAATCAAATGGAAAAATAAGGCTAAAGGCCATTTTCGAGTTCTCCTTCCTACATTGTATGTAGCACACAGCTTATTATTTGTGTCCATGTCACCTTTTGTGCTATTATAAAATGTCAGTACTTTCGGTTTGCGTGCTTCTTCAGACGAAGGATCTATAGATCCATCATTATGCATACTCGACAGTAATATCACTGCTCTTGATTTTTTTGGGTACATATGACATTAGCGTTGTAGTTTTAGTATACCTGAAGAAAGAACTTCTAACTTCTCTTGATTTTGATGGTAGAAACTGTAGAGGGATTTCGCGTTTATTGTGTCCTATAGTTCCTACTAGGGTAATATTGTGACGCTGGGACAATGGAATACTGGTGTACCAATTATCCGTCGTTACGTTTCTTCCAGCCTTGCTGATTGGTAAAATTAATCTTAACACAATGTCTTCAGGAGTATTGCTAGCTTTATGTGGACTATCAGGTCGGATTCCAACGTAAATCTCCATTTTCAACATGTAGAAAGTTTTAGCATCAACAACTGTGAAAAGCATGATTCCGTATTTTTGAGGCTCATACGGAATATACTGCCTAAAATTGCAACTTCCACGAAAAGGAACCAACTGCTCATCGACAGTCACGCATTCACTAGCTGTAAATAGTTTACTACATTTTCCTTCTAAATTATCAAATAACTAACGAATAGGAGCTAATTTATCCGTTGCCAAGCGGTGTTGTCTGCTATATACATTGTCAAATTTTAGACAACCCATAGTCATATAAAATACCTCACTTCCGATATTATTTTCGGAAAATAAATCTTTGTAGTTTAGATGTAAAACCACAGAAAGGCTTTCATTTCATAAGCACTTACAGTACGAACGTCTCGCTCTCTAGCAAATTTTGCTTTTACTTTCGCGTTTATGTATATATTTGTGCACTTCATCAATGAATCAATAACGGGCCCATCAGAAAATAATAAAAATGAACTTACAACGTCTTTTGCATTTTTTGCAGCACTTTTACATCCAGGTAAATGAATAACAATATTTTTTTCCGAGTTTCACATGCGTGGGGAGGGTTTTTACACCACTTTGTAGTTTTATTTTTACCAATAGAATCACTGCTTTGGACGTTTGGCAATTGTGATTCATCTTCTTCGGAATTACTAGATATTTCAATTTCCGATTTAGTTTCGTGAATACTGACGTTTTCATGGTCGCTCCAATCATTATCACTACTCTGAGAGAAATCTATAATGTCACAGCCATCGTCTTCATATAACAATCGTCTTAGCTCAAAGTTGCTTAGACCACGTTTACTTGTACTTGCCATAACTAAAAAGCAAACTAAACTGCAAAATGTCAACGAAAGAGAAATACATTTGAGATAAAGGGGAAGCATTAAACGAAAAGTACAAAAAATACATAGAGAAAGAACAGAATCCACTTACGTAATAGTACGGTAAAGTACAAAAGAAGTTTCCATATTAGCTATCTAGGGGAATTACGGTAATAGTTTGTTTATATTCCCGAAAAATACCATCACGCACTGTAAAACAAAAATTAGCATTAACAAAATAATACGGCGTAACTATTCGCAAGGGGCATAAAAAACCCCATGATACGCAACCGTTCATAGCTTTGTCTGTCATAAAAAGAATAAAACGAACCCTCAAGTTTGACGTATTTTAAAAAACCCGAAAAAGGAATACACAAGAGCTTATAATGTAAATTAAATAAATAATAAAGTACTTAGCATTCAAACAATGCTTAGGGTCATAAAGGCCCTACACGGGTACTTAAAGGTTAAAACATAAAATAATGCGATTTATTAAAAAAAGATACCTTATTGGAAATGTTGTATGTGTCCACTACTATTTCTTTGTACAAGAAAGAGCGTCTCTTCAATACTGTAAACAGCAAATCTGAGTAAATGTTCAGGAATTACCTGTTACAGTTTGTGCAATCCGTTCTTTCAGTTCATGAATTGTCATAGGCTTTTGTATAAAAATACCTCTTCTTTTAGATAACTCTAAAACCAAATATCTGATGACCTTACAGGCCAAATGACTGAAAATCGTTAGCCGATAACATAACAATCACTGAAAGTATTAAATCAGAACGCTGTGAAATGCACTCACAAAAACTGTTGTTGCGATGACAGCTGACAACATTAAAAATTTTATGCTTTAAATACTCAGGTGGTATTAAAATTGCACAAAAAATAAAAATATATGAGTTTTACTTTTGAAAAACCCTATACATTCGGATGATTGTATTTCCTAAAAAGCATCCCAACAAACACGGTACTTACGACCATAAGCCGGATAATTTACGGCATTGAAGGTTAAATGCTGGAATCGTTTGTACAATGCCGGATAAACGCTGCATCGTGTCAAGTATACAACATTTGCCTCTGACATACAATTACGGGCTCAATATGCTGATCCAACGATTGCCTAACATCGGCAAACATCTCTCAGGATAACGTTTTTGCTATTTTAAATTTTGTGGTTTGTTTTAGTCCTTGGTTAATATTTGGCGGTAGTTATATCTAACTTCTAACCCATTATGTTACTTTATTATACATAGTGTATAAGTGTAATATTTACTTTGTTATCGTAAATTAATTTTCGAAGGGTTCGTTTAAAACTTTTAAATGTCGTGTTTTATCCATAACCAATTGACGATGGTTCTTTTCGATTTTATCGGCTATCGCCATTTCAGTGTTTAGAGTAAATTAAGAGGGTATCTTAGAATGCAGTACATTTAAAACCTATCAACTAGAATCCTGCACATCGGAACAAAGAAGAGAAAGAGAAGTTGTTGTTATATACGTATTTCATTTCATTGTAGCAGGTGATATTCAAAATTGCTCATAGCAAATTTCCTAATAAGTGTAGTAGGTAATCGCGTTTTGTATTCCTATACGTAAACTATTAACCTAATTAAAAGATGATAAATTTATAATGATAAGTTTATGTCCGAAACCTTAAAATTAATATAATATTAATTCAGCATTATAGATATATCGCATTATGCAATTCAAAATGTTTATGTAGCATTCTAAAAATTAATTTAAATGGTGTACGGTAGCTTTTAACCTAAATGATAATCAGATCTGCTGTATCTATTATTTACTTATTTGTTAATAGTTAATTTATTACTTTGTAATTCTTATTACTGATAGATATATATGCATGAAATGTGCCAATTTTTAATTGTAACTAATTTGCCAAAGATGAAAGTTGACCAACTAAGCTTCACGCTTAATATTAATTTTTCAATTTTAATTATAAACATATATCGGTAAGACAGATTTTATTTTGTTTACATTAAATTACTTGTCCCCTGCATAAAAATCGCCATAACTTAAAGTACCTACGTATGTATGATAGCTTTAAGATAATACGTATTCTGTAGTTGATTGTAAGATCAGATTGGTGTACACCTCGAAAACGTTTTTGTGGCCTTCAATAAACGATTTAAAGAAATTTGAAAGCATTTTGAAAAAATATGCCTCTATAAATACAGAGACCTGGAAGCTGTACTCAATACTCGTATCTAAGCGTTTTTATGAGACTGGTAAGTTGTAACTCTTTTATTAATTTAATGAGTTGGCAATTTCTGTTTGAATATTATGGGAAAGAGTATAAAAAACTTAAGTAAGGTGAAGTTTCGTCAAATGTGCAGAGCGATGTTGAATTTAGCTAGAAATGGAAACGTCTTTTCACAAAACGACAGCTACGATACTTGAAAAGCAGCGATGATGAAAAGCAGTGTGAATTGCCTCGAGCCCCAAAGCTAAATTTGAATAGCATTTTTCATCTTTACAAATGGTAGGTATAAACACGAGAACTATTATTTGCAGGATGTACCATTTAATTTGATTTGAAGAATTCCTCGATTGAAGTACTACAAATACTTTAGGTATGTAAACCATTATTTTATCACTTTGATGTTATACCTATACCTACTATGCATGTATATTAAATATATATATATATATATATATATATATATATATATATATATAT
>JAHWXV010339284.1:0-13370 GCA_024586415.1 Phrixothrix hirtus
TATATATATATATATATATATATATATATATATATATATATAAATCACTTATCTGTTAGACCAGCAGTTACTATTGCTTCCAATTTTCGCTGATGGAAAATTATCAAAGCCATTGCAGCATGCCTGCTGCAGATTCTGAGGGATGCCTTTAGAAAAAAAATATATGGGATGTAATTAACTTTAGCGCTGAAGGCTATCACCAAATAAAACCATGAGCGCCTTCCTCAAAAACCCATTTTAGCTTCGATATTAACGATCGAAAATTTAAACAAACTATATTGGGGTTTCCAAAAATTATTAAACAAATTAACGTAGTACACCAATGTGGGACATTATTCTATAAAGAACTTTATTGAATCCAACACCTGCTATTAAATAGACACGGATAAAACTCGTGAAATATCACACCTTTTTCCTTTTACCCAAAATGGCGATCGCCGGCATGCATTGTTCTCCAAAATCTACGCCTGCGCGAGAAACGAAATACAATTCGTAACATATTATTGATGTCATATTATATTGTGGGAAACAAAGTATAAGCTTAAGGGGACATAGAAATCAGACTTCTTCAACGCCATTTAAATAATTTACAAAATCCAAGTAACTTTTTGGCTTTATCAAAAATGCTTTCAAATTATGATGAAATATTAAGAAATCATTTAAATAAACCACATTTAAAAATTGCAACTTATTTATCAAGTACAATACAAAATGAAATTGTTGCTATAATTGGAGAGGATATAATCCAAAGGGATATTATTTAAGAGGTCCAAAAGTATAAATATTTTGCAATAATGGCTGATAAATAACCTCTAATAATAACTTTCATTATGTTTGAGGATTATTGATAATAAAAAGAATTGTGGGAGGAATTCATAACATTTATTAAGTTGTCTAGAATAACTGGTGAGCAAATTGTCAGTGAGATAATGTCTTTTAACTTTTGGACTTGACCTAAAAAATATAACTAGACAAGCTTATGATGGTGCTTCAAACAGAAGTCGTAAAAATACTGGTGTACAGGTACTAATTAGAAATGATGCACCAAATGCTTTATATGTTCACTGCCATTCTCACTGCTTAAATTTAGTAATAGTATATTCATGTGAGTTACCTATTGTTAGAAATACTATTGATACCATAAATTCTACTTGCTTATTTTTTAAAAAGCAAGTCCAAAACGTAGTGAGTTATTACAAGACATTTTTAATTTATGTAAAACAAGATGGGCAACTCGTCGTAATGCTTACAGCCATTTTTATACATCATATAAGGTGTGTCCCATTTTCGACGGTCACTATTAGGATCTCGTAAACCTTAATAGATAGAAGATCGGTTAAATAAGAAAAAAGTTGCCTAATTCCGAATATATTACAGAAGCGTTTTCAATTTTGTAAAAAAATCATGGGTTGCTAGATAGAAGCAAAAATCTAAAAAATGGCAATTTCTTTGAAGTCGATTATTTCGGTAACGATTGAAAATATAAAAATAGGCTAAAGGAAAAAGTTTTAAATATTTTTATATAAAATATGAAAATGAGAGGGCACAAACGTATGTTTTTTTTAAATGAACTGCATAGTTTATTTTGAGCTGGTTTAAAAGGTAATTTTCTTCTCGTTACAATGATATAAAGGACGATACACTTACTTTTTAAATTAACAGAGATTTTACAAAAAACGCTTATTCTTTATTTTTAATTCTAGAATACTAAGGTAAAAATAATTGACGGTGAAATTTGAATTCAGGTCTCAATTTAGTATCATACAGCAAGTATTGAAGCCATTTTTGAAAATTTGTTATACTACAATAAAAATGGAGCAAATACATTGTACCACGTTCAATACTACAAATGCAACAGCATAAACATAACGAACCCAACATAATTCCAACAATGTAACCGAAACTTGCGAATATTTACTAAATTATACAAAACTTAAATCTAATTTGTTCAATAAACATAAACTGAAATAACACAGTAGTGTACATAATTTATAATAAATGTTGAAAGTGGTTTCCCTCTAATTCGTTACATTTTCTAATCCATTTCGCTACAATTCTTTAAATTTCGAGCAGTAACTGAATTAAACACTTCAATTACTTTCGTTCTTAGTTCAGCAACGTTATGATGAGCGTTGATATAAACAACGTTCTTAACGTGTCTCAAAATGAAAAAGTCCATCCGCGTTAAATCCGGTGACCTTGATGGCCAACGTATAGGTCCACTTGGGGCAATACATTTGTCTCCATATTTATCCCTCGAAAAATTTAGCACTTCCCGTGAATTACGAGAAGGAACACCATCTTGCTGCCAAATAACATTTTGCCTTATTTACAGTGGTAGATCTTCCATAACTTCAAATATTTTATTTTCTAGCAAATTCAAGTATCTGTTTCCCTTGAGCATGTAATTATACAAAATTGGTCCTATTAAGTAGTCTCCTAAAATCCTATACCATACATTAAATCCAAATTTTTCCCAAAATTTGGATTGTCTTAGTATGTGGGGATTGTCTATCAATGATGATAATTATGCCGATTGTAGATTCCTCTATTGATGAATCTGGTTTCATCCGTCCAAAGTATCTGAATATGGAATGATCTGCAGCAGAACAAATTAATATAAATCAAAACACACAACCCTAATTCAATTCAAAATCGGTTTATACATTATGTTCAAAATTCTTGTTGTAGATTTCTTTAGGATCGGAAACCCAAAAATTAAAGTCAAAATGTCCTTCAAAAGTTAATTTATTTCATGTATGGATGTAGATTTAATTGAAAATTTGACGTTTCGGCTAAATTGTTATGCCATGTTCCTAATTTTGCTTTATTAAAAAACGCTAACATACGAGGGTGGTCTGATAATTAACCGGTTTCCAAGAGATGGCGCCACTGATCACCGAATGTATATCATTTCTGACAAACACAGTCTGTTAGTAGGTTTCATGTACATTTTTAGCGCTATATGGCATTTAGTTTATGTTTGACAGTCATAAAAAGCGAACAACTTGTGATTGTGTTAAAATAATAGATAAAAACGAATTTTGTGCATTAATTAAACACTATTTCTTGCGTGGAAAAACCGCGAAAGTAACAAAAGAAAAGTTTGATGTGATTTATTGGTTGGCAGAATTTAAACGTGGTAGTACAAGTACAATTGATGAACATCGTTCAGGTCGACCAATCGAAGTGACCTCCAAAGCAATGGTCGATAAAATCCACAATATCGTTTTGAAAGATCTACGACTGAAAGTGCGTGAAATAGCTGACATCGTAAATATCTCAAAATAACGTGTGTGTGATATTTTGCATGAACATTTACATATGAATAATTTGTCAGCAAGATGGGAGCCGCATTGATTGACAATCGAACCAAAACGCAATTATGTGGTCATTCCAAAACAATGTTTGGCATTGTTTTAACGTAATGAAGATGAATTTTTGCGTAGATTAATAACCGTAGATGAAATATGGATCCACCACTATATATCTGAAACAAAACAATAGTCAAAAGAATGGGTTGAAGCTGGTTCAAGTACACCGAAGAAATCAAAAGTGGTGGCGTCAGCTGGAAAGCTTTCTGGGACAGTTTTTTGGGATGCATAAGGTGTAATACCCATTGATTTTCTTAAAACATAAAAAACTATCACAGGAGATTATTATGTGGCAATACTGAACCGATTGCACGTTGAAATAAAGGAAAAAACGATCACATTTGGCAAAAAACAAAGTTCTTTTTCATCATGACAACCTACCTGTTCACACATCATGGAAAACCCAACAGAAATTGAATGTACTACGTTACGAATTGCTTCCGCATCCACCATATTTTCCTGATCTAGCTCCGTGCGACTACTTCTTGTTCCAAAACCTGAAAAAATGGCTTGGTCGAAGGAGATTTAAATTAAACGAGGAAGTTGAACGGGAAGCTGATACATAGTTTTGGGAACTTAATAAATCGTACTACAAAGATGGCCTAATGAAATTGGAAAAACGTTGGACTAAGTGTATCGAGCTAAAAGGAGACTGTCAAGAAATAAAATGAAATTTTGAAGAAAAAGTTGTGTTCTGATGATCAAACCAGCCATTTATCAGACCGTCCTCGTAAGTTATTAGAATTATTATAAGGTTACATGTTTTTGAATTACCTGAAAATTTGTTTTTCTATTCGTTAATATTGAAGTGTGTCATTTACACGTAGATTTCAAAGGTTCAAATTCCATTTCAATAGCTACTGTGGTTGAAATTGACGACTAGCAATTGTTATAAATACACGTAGTACAAAATAGCATGCCATAATGTATTTCCCTATAAAATCAACGTTACCTTAAGACATAATTGAACTATCAATGTGTAATTCGTGTGGCGCGCGATTTAACAATAAAGTTCTATTTTCAATTTATTTAAAAACTTTGTAGAAAAACTAGTATATGCAACACGGGGAAGAAGGCATTTCAACTGCTCGGGCTTTTTTCACGGGCAAGATGGCTACGCAGTTGAAATACAACTTCTTCCACTTGTTGCATAATATACTACTAATATAAACTACAATTAATAATTAATAATTTAAGAATATTTATTTTAATTAGATTATTTGAAGGAATATAGTATTCAAACGCATTGTCGAAATATAAAAGTATTTTTTTTTAATATTAAAGAAATTAATGAAAAATTAATGTCAATTAGGGCATCCATCTTGACTTTAAAATTATTTATTTAGTTTTTTGCGTTTTCTCAATATGTTGACGAATAACGGTAAAAATAATCACTCTGAAAAAATTATTAATAAGTTAATTAATATATTACTATTATTTATTTGACTTACCATAAATGAATTAAATCCAAAAACGTTTATTAAAAATTGTACTTGTATTCCACTCTAAAATATTTACTATGAAGTTGTTGCAATATACATAGTAGTACTGTTTTCCATAAATAAATACTACCAGCCGATCTACCATTGACCGTTCGTACTCTTTCGTCCTTAAGAGCACGAGATACCTACGGGAAGTATAAGAACGTGGCGTCCAACTCTACCAATTCCGACTTTTAGCCATTCCCTGCTCGGTTCCTTACTCTCGAGATAGCTCTTGTAACCGCCACCCCAGTAAAATCCCTTAGTACACACCACGACCCTACTAGCGAATTGCAGCTATCGGCGTAATTCTTTTATGTCGGAGCGTGGCAGGGGATTGGTCCATTTGGCCGTCACGCACGTGGCAAACTTATTGCTTACAGTTTACATACTGAGCAATATAATAAAATTTTGTAATCAGGTTGGAATACAGAATCAAAAAGAATGGCAAGTAGCTTGTTAAACCATTTATAGAATTTTGAATTTACTATTGGATTTTTAACAATTTATAACTTCCTATCACACTTAGAGGGAATAACTATTAAATTACAAAAATGTGCAGCTGATATCTTAGATACTTATTCTTCGTGAAAATGTGGAAAGTGTATTTAACAAGGTTTATGATTATTCAGTTAGGATAGCAAATGAAATAAATGTAGACCCTGAAATGCCAAGAATTGTAAAAAGACAAATATAAAGGTACAATTGTCCTGCAATAGCTTCTCTAGAATATTATGTCAGAAATTTGGCAATTTCATTTTTAGATCACATTAATTCTTATTTGGGTGATCAATTTCCTATAACAGCATTAAAATCCATATCTATTTTAAATTTAATTCCTAGTGTTATTTGCCAAAAGGAAGATGTATTTGTTGACTTATCTGAAGTAATTGCAATATATAATAATTATTTGCCAAGTGCTAACTTAATTGATCAAGAGATATTTAAATGGAAAGTTAAGTGGCAAACGCAACCATTAGAAAAATTACCACTAATTTGTGCACAACATTTAAAAGTTTGTGATAAATTACTTTTTTCAAATATTTTTAAATTGTTGTCAATTATTTGTGCAATTCCTGTAACATCATGTGACTATGGGAGATCATTTAATGTTCTGCGGCGTCTTGATACATATTGAAGGAGTTCTATGAATCAAGAAAGGTCATCTGGATTAGCACTTATGCGCAGTCGCTATGATCACTTAATAATATATGAAAATGTTATTGATATTTTTAAACAAAAGAATCCTAGAAAGTTAGAGTTTAATTCATCATTACTTAAACTATTTAGTTGTACATTTTTGTAAGTAGATTATAAACATATTTAATAATATATTAATATAATATATTAATAATATACATATATTAATAATAATATATTTAATAAAGTTATTGATTTGTTAATTAATCAAGGTGTCCCTGAAGCGTAACCTTGTATAACTAATTCCTACAATAATAAATGGAAACAAATAGTTTAGAAGAAGAATTTCATATTTCTTGAATTTTAGTAAAAAATTCCAAAAACAGCAATTCATTATTCTCTTCCTAAAATACATAAATCTGATTCCAACAATTTAAATGATATTCCATTAGATCTGCTGTTTCCCAAATTAATTTTTCTGCTAGTGGTATGGGTAAATCGCTTAATCATATGTTGTTAAAAAATTAGATTATAAATCACCATACCATATTACAAATGCTTTAAATTTAATTACAAATTTAAAAATATTTCCTATTAATTTCTTTTCTAAATATTTGTTTATATCAAAACTTCTTTATTTTTTGAAATAAATTATTTATTCAAAATCGAGATTTATCTATGGGTAGTGTCCTTTTCTTTATTTTAGGTGAATTATTAATATTTCTTCCTGGTTGGTTTAGGTGTGCTGATGTTGTATGTGCTTTTAGAGAATGATAGTGGTTTACATGAATTTTCCAATTTGATAGACCCTTGACATTCGCGCATTAAATTTATATGCGAAGAAGTATGAGATAATCATATTTAGAATGTTTGCATTTTTAGAAAAATTTTCCTTCGGGAGGGAATCGAACCCGCGACCTCTGGACAGATACCAGCCAGAGGTCGCGGGTTCGATCCCCGCCCAAGGGAAATTTTTCTAAAAATGCAAATATTCTAAATATGATTATCTCATACTTCTTCGCATTTAACTAAGTTTCTGTCGACAATTAGGCACTTTTAGCCGTATAATTTAATTTATACACTACCTTTCAATATAAATAATTTATATTGACTCTTCTCATTAAATTTACAATTGAAATTGAAAAACATAATTCTGTCCTAGATACACTTATAAGTAGTTCAAATAAATTTTGAATTTCAAGTCTTTAGGTAAAGTTGCCAAACGGCAAAATTACAGTAATTCTCTAAATAATTTCCGCCTCGCCGCTTTTCAGTAATTTATTAAGAGACTACTTGATTTGAACTTAAAATAATCAATTCAATAACGAAATAAGAATTATTTATCAATTATCTAGAAACAATAATGATAGAAAGATAATTATAGGTAAACCTATATTTAAAATTTTTAAAAAACGAAATTTAAAAAATTTTACGATACCTACGAAACCATTAGATGTAAATCAAAATTTTTATATTATTATTTTAAGTGCCTTTGCCAAAAAATTAAAAAAATGGCCTCCTTGAACGTCAATGCATTTCTCAAAATTAGACACAAAGTGGTTCATGACACGATGAAGTAAATCTTCACCTATTTGTTGAATTTGCTCCCGGGTTCCAATTTTAAGCTCTTCGATTATCCTTGGGCGCCTGGCAAAATTTTGACCTTTGAATATCCTCAGAGAAAGAATCGGGAGCCGTTAAATTCGGGGATCTTGAAGGCAAGATAAATCCCCAAATCGAGAAATAAAGTAGCGAAACCCGTTCCTGACCGTATTAACCGTTGCTCCATCCTTCTAGAATAGCAAACCATCGTTAAACAATCCTCGTCTATTTAATTATGGAAGGAGAAAGGTTTCTAGCATATGAACGTAACCTTCGAAGTCACTGTAACGGAATGGCCATTTCCATCCTCAAAAAAATATGGACCAATAATTGCAGGGATCCAATTCCACACTAAACAAAAACTTTTAGTTCATGCAAGTTTCTTGTATAAATTTCTCAAGACCAGTATCTGAAGTTCTGTTTGTTTACGATATCGTTAAGTAAAAATCAGCCTCGTGGCTCATTATTAAATTGTGGACTGAATTCTATGTAAATTTAAAGAACAAAAGCTTAACCTAGCTTCTTTGTCTTTTTCCCTGAGATGTGCTAACTAATATTTATATGGATGGAATTGAAGGATTCAATGAAGGCTACCTTTTGACATTCCAATAGCAAGGGTTTGTCTATTGACATATCTCTTAGGACTTCTCATGACTGCAATTTTCACTCGTTCAACGTTTTCATGTATGCGAACTGTTCTTCAACCTTGTGTTCTTTAAATTTTGTATGGAACCATTCCTACTCAATTACGAATCCATATAAGAATGGTTTTACGTGTTGAAATACGACCTCGATTATGGTTATTAAACTCACGTCGAAATGCATGTCTACCCTGTTCTGTCGAATTAGTTATGAAGTAAGTTTCAATACAGTTGAATTAAGTATTCCATATCTTTTGTACAACTTATTGTTGCAGATACTAGCAACAGTATGAAGCTTACCTAAATTCGATTTAACAAGTAAACTAAGTTATTTCTTTTCCTATCATTAATGCTAGGCTGACAGTTTTCTATTTCACTAGCTTAATATTTCCTATCCATATTAGATATTGGCTAAAATGTTAAAAAAATATGAGATTTTTTTATATGTGGATGATTAACTTTTAACCATATGTGCAAAAGTAATATGCCAAAAATCCTTTCCTTTAAGTAGAAATTTGTATATCAAATTTAATCATTGTTGTTAAAAGTATTTTGTTTTAGATTGGAATTTAAGGGATTTCTTATAGACTTTTGACGTTCGGTAACGTCTTAATGAAGCATTTTTGTATTGAAGTAAATTTGATTCAACCATTTCATTTTAGTTTCTGGAATAATATATGGTAGCGTTTTGTAGTCACCTTTTAATAAAATTAATCCATCTGTCTTGTTCAAAATTCATCGAAATCAACCGAAAGTAATTCATAAAACAAAATATAAATTATGTTAGTTGAACATCAATTAATATAAAAACAAATTTCAAGTTAAAAGTATTTCAATTTCGTTCGTTGTTGGGATATATGTGCCACCCTTACTAAATGATATGTCAATTTTAGAAAAAATCGAAACTACCAAATTCTTTAAATTTGAAAATATTAATAATAATCCTAAGAAGTTCAGTTATACTTTTACTGCGTCACCTTTGTAGTATTTGAAATATTCTGTTATATCTATACTTCTTTTATTCATCGATGAATTAGTAATTCTGTTGAATACATTGAAAAACTGTTACTAGTTATTACCTAAATAATTAAAAATAATGTGTCTTTGAATAAACTGTAAATACCGGTCATTTGTTTAAATAAACATAAATTTAAATATTAGAATTAGTTAACAAATTAAACTTAAACAGCATATTGTGGTTAAAGCAATTTAAATCTTTAAATTTAAGCAATAATCATAAAGTTACTTTAATTTTTTGATTAAATTGGCAAAGCAATATAAACAGAAAGCGAACATGTAGCTCTACCTTACGATAAATGGTGTAATTGGTGCGTTGACTTTATTTCTTACTAAATAGAGACCAGTTCTTAGTTTAAAATATTTACAGGAGATGGCGCTACATTCAAAATGCACATTAAATACAATACAGTGAAATACCAATTTAATTTTATTGAAATATACGTATATATGGGAGCAGAATGTATAATTTTGTAAATGTATAATATATTGCAATCATCATTAGACTCAAATTGTTTTAGCGTGATTTCTAGATTGGCGTTTACAAACGTGCAAGTTAATAATAGGAAATTATTCAAAGGCATTCTACAAAAACTAAAGTAGACTAAAAGGAACTAAAATAGTTATCTTTTATTTTTTTAGACCAAGAATCTACAAGAATAGTTGTTCGACCATAATACTTATTAAGTAAATTTCTAATTAGTATAACAAATTTATATTCAATCTCACTTCAATTTTAATTATAAACCTTTTAGAAATGCTCAAATATTTTCTATTGGATAGATTGACATGAAGCTTCTTGAAGGCCATGGAAATCTCTCGCTTGCCTTTGCATAAATTGAAAATATAAATATAAACCAGATTTTTGCGCAATATTGTTTATTCAACGGTATCTAAATTCAGACCAGTATCAGAAACCAATACGTTTTGGCGATCAGTCGATTATACATGTAACGTCATTACTGACGACATTACATATAATCCGGTTTTATTTTTAGTTCGACAAGTATCTAGATTGAAATAAAACTGGTTTTTGTATTAATGGCGGCAATATAACTGTCAACAACCTAATGAATGTAATTTATAGGTTAGACACTCAAGTTTCCTTAAAATGTACAAAAATGTCTATGAATTTACATTGAATTTTCGAAGGGAAGATATATAAGTGTATTACATCTAATAGTATTTTTAATAAATAGAATATCTATTGTTGCTCCATAATGTAATTTTTTAACCTTACAGTGTCGAGCTGTCAATAAATCAACTTGATTTAACCATTGCATTTTGGCAAGGGACAAATTACCGCTAAAAATATATAACCAGTATAATTCACCGCCTGGTATCTCGCAAAAAACTGCTTATAAAAAGCTATACAGGTTTTAAACAATTTTTATAATAGCTGTCAGTTTGGGTTACTAACACGTTAGTAAATTTGTTCACAACAATTTGAAATAAAAAACCAAACCAGCATGTTTTGTTCTAAATTTTTTTACAAAAGTACATAATGAGAGTTAATATAAGTTATGTAGAAAAAAGGTTAATTGATTATAAAAATTGATTTATATGATTCATAGATGAAATATTCTTTGCCAGCTTTTTCTGCATTTGTTGATTCTGGTTTTGCGAAGGTCATTCTGTCTGATTATTCTATTCATTAATTTGCAAAGAACACACCTAAGGCATTTTAAAATAGTTGGTGGTAAAATAGCATTTAAATTTTCCATTCTAGTTTCAACAGTATGTAAAAGTCTAATAGCGCTTTTGATTGGGCCTCCCCAACACAGTTTTAGTGCATGCTTATGACGACATTTCTCTAAACGTGCAAGGGTCAATTGAACATTCGATGTTATCTAGTGTGAGTAAAAGCACGATTAGTGCGTAACCAAAAAGTTAAATTTAAAAGCATGGATAAAGAAAACAAAGGCATTAACATTATATACATAATTGTAAATAAAGAGGATAGACATTTCTTATATTGAGATAGATGATAGTTTGAGATTTAAGAGATCGGTATCTAATTTAATATATATTACACCTATCAACTTTTCTTGTTATGCTCTTGTACCGAGCTAAAATTTTACATACATCGTGTGAATAGAAGTGGCGCTCTCTCTGTGCTCTAAAGTTTCTTCAACAGATAACTTCGTATCTAATATCGTAAACCCGTCAACAGCTAGAGCGAGTTTCAATGATTAATATTTTCGCGCCATTTTATATACACTACAATAGTTGCACTATCAAGTGAAGCAACAAAGCTTGAACTGAGTGCGTATTATAATAGTGCAGCTGATCAATTGAACGTGAAAAACTCGAAAGGTTTTGACCTAAAATGTCCAATCATATTTACGAAATATACCCAGTGCGCATTGATGCAGCCACTGCATACCAATCGAAAGCGCTATAATGGAGACAATGCATTCAATACCGACGTTACCCTTTCGGCACTGAAATAACTAACATAGTGAAAGTTATTTTATTAGTATCCATATATGTTGTTTTAAACAAAGAATAGTAATAACCCTTTAAATTAACGATATGGTATTATAGCAAGTCAAAATACCGGTAAAACAGTCAAAGTATCAAAATGTATAAAATTACTGATTATTATCAAACTTTCGGAAGTTCTAGGTCAGCTAAACTCGTAGAATTGGGGCGGCTCATGGAGCAACTGTTAAGTCCTGAAATGCAACCAAAAGTATAAGTAGTTGAATTCTTTCATTTTAGTTTAAATTTAATAAATTTTCAATTGCGTTTTAGAACGCAATATTTCATATAAATTGAGTTTTAGTACATTTTCAATATTTAGGTATTATATTCGGATCTTTGGTTCTTTTCTTTGGTTCTTTTTAGCAATAGTTTTAAAGGTAGACCTAGTTTCTAGCCTAGATCGTACCCTATGTTGATGCAGCATTCCCTACTTACGGAATCGAGACCATACCTCTGTGTTGACGTATTTAGCCTATGTGCTACAATCGCAGCCACAATCTCATCATTGCCACAGGCATACCTAATGCTATTTTATACATACTAAGCTCTCTATCATGCACGGGTTACTCTGCAAGCTATCACGTAGCATAAAGAATAGGAAAGCTTGCCAAAAGCGATGTATGAATTTAATAGAAGTAAAAGAAGTGTGTAAGGACAGTCAGGAATGGAGAAAAATAGTAAATAGGTGATAGTAGAAATGGTAGGATTGGTTGGTAATAGTGGGAGGGTATTCTGGGAGTTGTGGTGAAGGGTGGTGGTAGCGATATAGGTGTGAGGTTGGTGCTTGGGTGCATGCAGTGGTTGAGAAGGTGGAGGCTTGGTATTGGATTTGACTACCCCGCTAAGGGAATGGCATGATTGGTAGTAGTAGAATATTCGGATATCTTAATTTTAATACATTCATCTTATTTAAACGTTATTTAACTTTCCGTATATTTGTGTACCAGCAAAAATATCAAAAGTCGCACTTCTAGATAAACCTAATAATGATGATTTAAATTAAGTGGGAAATACAAATAAAACAAGGTGGTAGTTATCTATGTATGCTTATAAATTAATTGAAAGGCCGCTAGAAATAATGGACTAAAGTCTCACTTGATACGCTAGACAAAATAGTTTGTCATAGTAAACAACCCGGTATTGTATTGGCCAAATAAAAATGCCTGAAACATAAATGTCATTACAATAAGGGTTTCATGCACCTAAATGATATCTACTGCGATTTTCAGTAATTTTAGAAGCAGTTTTTCGTATATTTGTATTCCAGGAGGTTATGTTTGAATAGCACATTTTAAATATTTTACGCCAGTTTTGAAAATAATAAGCATTCTAAACAATAATACAGTATATTCGTATTAGATAATAATGAATAACCAATTATTTCTCATCGTTTTGTATAATTTATGAATAAAATCGGTATGTGCTACAAGAAGCACATCGTGCATTCTTGTCATTAATTATGGAAACTGCTGGTTTTAGATATAAAAATCTGGTGTAAAACAACACACGACTTTCTCTTACGCACATCTGCCACATATGCCAATAGTGTCCAGAAATTATTAGATTATTGCCTACGTTTATTTTGGAAACAATAATTGTAACGGTCACCCATCCAAGTTACTGGACAG
>JAHWXV010339292.1:0-10054 GCA_024586415.1 Phrixothrix hirtus
ATAAGGTTGCACTATATTTTAAAGAGTAATTTAAAATTACAAGGGTTGGGAAGTTATAATATTAACGTATTTACCAATCTAAAACTATTTTTTGTGTACTCATGAAAGTTTTACAGGTATTCAATGTAGTCTCCTGGCAAACTTTTTTCCACGCGTCTAGGAGCCCTCAATAAATGTAGTAGCGCCGGATTTCTGGATGTCTGCAACGCAGCGCTCGAACAATGGCATCTCTGAAGGTAATGCGTTTGCATCATAATGGTTTATTCGGCTTGAGGAAGAGATCGAAGGGCCGTGGACTCATAACGGGGGAGTACCTTCCATCCACACCTCTTCAGTAATTTCATAACAACAGCAGCATTGTGTTAGCAAACGTTGTTTTGCAGATCAATGAGTATTGCTCCTTGAAAATTGCATCGTTTCCTGCATAATGCTAACCAAAGGTGATGTTCTAGGTATCGGCGATAATATGCAGCACTCATAGCCACATTATAAGGAACTGTATGATGCTTGCACATCATATACCACCAGCACTTTCACAATTCCTGGTTCTTGCCGCAATTTCTTGAATCTCGGTGATAATGGGCGCCTTCATTCACTTCGCTAGAATTTGAGTTCTGGCTCGTTGGAACGCGTCTAAATTTCATCCAACGCATTGATTCGCTACAAGAACACATGACTTTCCCTGTTGAAATGTTCGAAGTGGTTGTGTCCCAGGGTATACCGGTACCATTTTTGAATGTCAATCAGATAGTATGGCATCCATCGTGATGCAATTTTACAATAACCCAGTTCGCGTAATACGCGTAACATGACCGTTTGTGTTCTTCTGACCTTGTAACTCACACTGAGAAGTGACTCAATGAGCCGAACAACATGTGCGTTAAAGCTATAACGACCTGGAGGTGGGAGTACTCCACCGAATCACGACCTTCCCGAAACGCAGCCACTCATCTAGCAATAGTCCTGTATGGAAACGCTTCATCGCCACAAGCTTAGCGTGCTTTCCACCAGACACCTATATGTTGGCTCAAACCCGTTGTTCCTTCTTCGAGGAAATCACAATGTGAACACCTTACTTGTCGAGCTACTTCACGATACCACAACATTCAATTAACACGTGTTATATCACCGAGACCGGGTACGTTAAGTCGATAGCCCTACATTCCAAATCGTCCGCTAAGCACATGTTCTCTCCATCTCGGAGCGACGTAGAAACAATGTCGCCACTATTACTTTCCAACCCTTGTTATTTTAGCATTGAATTAGTCCAGGAGCTGAAAGAGTAAGACAATGTTATATTGACTTACAAACAATATAAAATGTTTGAGATGTTCAAAAACTTCAACACTTCTTTAGTGGTGAGGCTGATTTTCACCTGAACACCCATGTGAACATGCACATCAGTCGATGCAGTCCTAAAATAAACCTCAGCGCCCTCTCTAAAGCCCAAAAATAACTGTTTGTGTAGCAATGCCAGTGAATGGTATTATTGGTACATATTTTTTAAAGATATCCAAGGGCGTTTCATTATAATACTCATCTCGCTGTTCAGCAATGAAAATTGTTTTGTACCCCCTGTACGAGAATCAACAGTTACAACGCCAATACATGGTTCAACATGATGGTGCAACCTATCACACATCTAGTGCGTCCTTGCAAGTTATTTATTTCGACTCACTAATTTATTTACAATTTACTATAATTCAATATGTATGTATACATTTATTTCTAATATTTATTCTAAAGCGCAATTTATCTATCAATCTCTTTACTCACCATTATCAATTTCAGAACTAACTACCTAAGCTGTGACTCATCCCTTTATAAAAGAACTAAAATTTTTAGAATGACCTTCAAAATTCTGCGTATTATGACTCATTGAAGTTCGGTGATTTTATCTACGTGAATGACTTCTTAGGGGAATTTCCAATCGGTAACTCATTAGAAATGTCATTACCAGTTTTGTTATAGTATGTTCCCAGATAATTTCATTTCTCAAAGATGTGATATAAATTGCCCATCCTAGAACTCCGAATTTGTCTTCACCTACCTAAAAAGTAAAGTTTATTAAATACACTAAATTAACTAAATGGAAACATTAGGGTATAACTGGAAAGAATTCCTCAGATTATGTACCAATGCGTCTTCCACAACGCACGAGAGCGATTTGAAAAAAGTGGGCGGCAAAACACCCAACATTCGGAAAATTTCCGTTAATACTTGCGTACAATTATGCCAATACGATTTAAAGAAACTGTTGTTAACATTTTTTGAAAGTAAAATTCATTATAGCCCACCCTGTATTAAAGTTAAAGCTTTGTTTCAATATTACTTAATAAGATATGCACGACAAATATGATCTATTTTAACGGTTCCTTGTGTAAGACTCTTGGGAAGATCACCAAATACAAAATCTGTTTACACATGAAATTTAATGAAAATCCTCTTAGTACTTTCACATCGAGTTTTAGCAGCGTGTGTCTCTAGCATCAATTATAACGTGACATCACCGAGACATAATGCGCATAAAATGTCTTATTATTCATGATTCATCATTATGAGATCAAGGATCTCAACAAGTCTTGAATAGTCTGAGCTACAGCTGGATTCTTTCTGATACGCATGTGGAGTGAATTCCATACGTGCTCATTGGATTTAATCTGGACTCATCACTTCAGTTACTTGTACCAGAAAAAATTTCTTGTTTAATTTTACCTCTGCATTCTTCAATTATCCTAACGCAAAATGAACACCTCGTTTATCAATTACTACGTATATATTGATGTCGCCCTAAACTATCATCGATCCAGCTCCAAATCTGTCCATATCCTGGAAATGTTTATGAGTATAACGGTTTCCAGGACTTTTGATTGCACATAAATGACCATGACGTGTTAGAGTTAACCCAAAATGTAATAAGCCCAGAGCTTCAATGAAGATGTTCTCGGGAAAAGCTTAGATGGATATGTTTGTGAAGTGTTCTCAAGCGAGGAGCTCCTACAGATCTGCATCGTGTCAGCCATCTGATCAGTAATTGTCCTACTATTATTATACCCGAGACATTGTCTGCGGATTTTGTAACTCACCAGTAGGGAAGTTCGATGATGTATGGTTTTATCTATTTCTTCTAGAATATTTACCCATTTCTTGATACCTATGCTACACTCTGCAGATAACTAATGTATTCGTTTGAAGCTAGTCTATCGCATACACACAGATCGACTCTAGCAGAGTAATAGCCTTCACGACTTTTAGCTCAATTAAAGAACACATTTTGAAACAATCAAACTGACATTTCGATACCCTCATGAGAAAACTTCATAACTCCAAAAACCAAAATTTTACAGAAAACACAAAAACTAAATAACTCAAAAAGTAAAAACACTTGGGAATATTGTTTTTTCACTATATCTATAGATATTCTGGAATATGACAGTAGTGAGCGCGATTTGATCACTAACTTTTATACGAAAAAATAGGACTTACGGGATATTCTCGTTACAGGTCTGTGTAATTCAGAAGTTTCCAATCATTAAATTTTGAAACACAAAAGTAAAAAAGCAATATAACAGATAGTCACGTTATTAATCATGACCTAGGGCACCATAGCAACCATGGTAGTCCTTATATAAGCCGGTCCCAACTGGTGTAGTGGTTGGCATGTTTGCCTCTACATCCAACGGGTGCAGGTTCAAACCCGATCGAGGTCAGTAAATTTTTCAGCGGAGAAAAATTTAAAAAACATGCCTTCTTCTCGGATAAGGAAGTAAAATTGTAGGCCCCACGTCAATGTGATGTTTGGCACGAACTCCTCCAAATTCGGAAAAATTCTAGTAGACATGGCGAAAAGACTATATAACAGTTCCATTCCAAGAGAACCAAGGGAAATTCCGAACCCTCATCTTATCTTATCTAATGATTTGTTATCTCCTAAAAGCGGTCAAAGTTGTCCTTACTGATTTTTAATCTTTCACTATGACGTTTGCGAATAACAGTATTTACACTTTTATTCATTCGAACTGGCAGTTATTAGTGTGTAATCCACAGCACCACTTGGATAGTAGCGGAGGATGTGCACGTTTTGTACAGGGATGGGCAACTTTTTTCCCAACTTATCGAGTTAAAATAGCGCAAATTAGAGTAATCCTTAAAATATTCGTGCGCAAGGTATTTAATTAAATACCATTTGAATTTCTTTAAACTGGCCTTGTCCCTTTCTTTTTCTTTCCTAGCTTGAATTTTCATTGACTGGTTAATTTGGTATTCAACTTCCTCAAGGTTACCTGTTTGTCTGGCAGCATGCACATTACATTCATCTTTTTTAGGTGGAAATATATTGAGATTCATGTCGTTAAGGAAATTTAGGAACAGGGTTAATAATGCTGGTTCAGTATGTTTCTCCTTGCATCAGTTGTTGGAATAAAATTAGTAAATATGAGACTTTTGAGGTCCCTGTAGGCTCGATATATAATTTCGTTGTTTTGGCCCAATAATAATCAGATTCGACAACGACTTCTAAAATAATATTAGACGGCCTTCCCCTTCTTCAAATAATATGGAACATCTAGTAAGTCTAAGCTGAGTTGGACCTTTTTCCTATTCCGATTCATCTTCATCGCCAGTTTTGTGAAGTATGTGGCTCCTCGTCATGATACCACCCTTCCTCCAAAGTATCTTAGACCACTCTCCTATACATAATGTATTTAGGAACATTTCTTACAGACCTGTAGTTTTCTTTCTCTAAATAGCAAGTGGTAGTAACTATAGGTGCGCCCTGGCTTACCTTCTTCTTTTATATCTCTTGATCTTTTAGTTTCCCGTGGGTGATTAACATTTTTATGAAAAATATTTTTTCCATTTATCCATATCGCAAAAGGCCTTACACAGCTTTTGTCAATCATCTTCAATAAAATTTGCACATTTCTCTCTTATTTTTCAAAATTTTGCATGTCCAGCTCACATTAAGTTTCTTCCTTTCATGATAGTGTACTCCTTTCTCTCTATTACGCTTATTGGTTATTTCATGACGGATGACGTGCATGGTGGGGTAGAGCCTTTATGACATTAGAAAGGATTATTACAATAAAAGTGCAACAGAGGTACAATCAAGACACCTTAGTAATTTTTATTCGCGGTAACGATCGCTGATCAGGGATCGTTACCGCGAATAAAGCTATTATGTTTTAAAAACAATTATCAATTCATTGTAATTTAATTAGATAAAGGTCAGAGAAGAACTGTTAATATCTTTGTTCTAAAATATTATAGGTTGCCTGTAAAGAAAGTGATTTTTCTTCTAGTTTCATTGTAATTAGCCGTAAGAGTTGTGCAGAAAACATTTAGATATGTATTTTAGACATTAATTAAATTCATCTGTTCAATAAAGGAAAATAATATAGTCCACTGTCTCAACTAATCATCTCTCATCAACGTGTTGGTCCTTTGAGCTAGATAGTCTGATCTATCGATTTTGGATAATCCAACTTCAAACATCTTCAAGATCGAGTTTATCAACCCACCGCAATCTTGTATCGAGGCAGCATCAGTTGGTAAACGAGCGAATCACACGCATACAAATACATAAGGATAGCCAGGTCAGAGTATTTCATTAAATTATTCAATTCATTTATAGAAATCAGAATTGCCTCTTCGACATTTTATTATAATAATTAAAATGAAGGAACAATTAAAACTTTTACATAAAAAACGCCGTTCTATGAAAGCGCGCTTGATTGACTTTTCGAATTATTTAAATGACATTCAGGAAAATTCATTAGCTGAATCACAAATTGCTTTACTAAAGCAACGATTAACAGACATCGAACAAGTTTTTAGAGATTTCAATAATTTACAATCTGAAATTGAATGCATTTCAATTAATTGTGAAGACGAATTCATTTATGGGCAACAAATCGAAGATAACTATTATGATTTTGTTTCACGCGCTCAAATTTTAATCATGTCATTTTTGTGTAAGCAAACTGAACATCTTAACAATTCACAATCGATAAATAACGTACAAGGCGTGGACGTTAGACTACCACAAATTCAAATTCTTTTAAGAGAATCAACGCGCGAAGGAGTTACGAGCTTTTCATTTAGCTAAATATAAACGTTTCACGTGTACGTGGAGTTTACATAACAAATCAGTTCATTTTTTCTTCAACAAATGGAACCAAAACCTCAAAATCGCAAGAAACGTTGTTACGAGGTTTTCTCATGAGGGTATCGATTTATTGTGTCAAACAACTTTGTAAGTGACAAATCACATTGTTTTGAGCTATTTATACATTAAAACGTCTACAAAGAAAAAGTCCAAAAAATCACCTTAATTCATTTTGCACCATATCAACCATAAAAAATATAACAATAAAATCCTCCAATAGGTTCCTGTGTATATTTTGTGTATATTCAAGGTAGACATCTTGTTATATTATTATATACCAATTTCAAGGAAAGAGCAACCTTGGTAAACTATGAAGTGGAGATCAAAGATAACTATCGGTCTGCGAGGTCTAATATTTTAAAGATTACTACCCTCTAATTTGAATATTGTCTTGACTTTTTCCATGAACCCATATTCATTGATTTTGTTCTTTCTTTTAACCGCTACGCCTATTTTCCGTTATTTTGTACAACAATTTGCAATAGTACATAGCATCATTGATTCGCTGTTTATTTAAAAATAACTAGAATTTTTATTATAAATGGATCGTAAAAATGTTACCTACTTTTGAAAGGTCTTTGAGAAGCCCGAATGCAACCGAACTATAGTTTCTGACTGCAACGATCAAAACGAGGACTCAGTGTATACGAGCAACTCTTGACAAATGATGGCTACCCGGGCATTTTTTATAATTCAGGCATTTACTTCCAAAGATTTAATCAGGTCTTCGTATGCTTTCCTGGATAACCACGCCGGTTACCCCAAAAATAAATAATTCATTTCCGCTTTTGGCCAGTATCTGTTACAGCAGCAACTACCATGCCAAGGTAAAATTCTACCTACACGAATGCTTTGAGTCTGGGGAACATTTTAGACTACAAAATGCTCTTCTAAATAATTTTCATCGTTTGTAAACTTACGAATATAAGTGATTCACATATGTAATGGGTGCGGTGAAATTAATTCACTGTGAAAAGTCATCATCGGTTTCGTTAAATACTTTGGCAACTATATAAATCTTCGGTTGGTTTGACTCACTGTGCTATTCCCGCAAAATCGAAACGGAAATGTTTCAACTGAAAAGACTTTACTGCGTCATCAAATGTATTCTGGTAAAGCGATATTGTGCGTGGTGGCAAACTCCGTTCGATTCGATTAGCTGAAAACTTTGAGTGTTTTCGTAGACATGCAAGGCTTCGATAGAAAGCAATAATAAGAAGATGTGCAGCGCAGTTGAGGTTGTCTAACAGATCACCATCAGATCAGCAAGTAGCGTTTGTAATACGTACAAATCGTCAAATATGTTATACACGCTGTGGCTAACCTTTAGCTAGTTTCTATCTTAACGAAACTAAATGAACAACAATCGCTTTTGTGGGCAAAAACCTTGCATCATTTATAAACATGCATATCAATGTTTTGTGTGAAAGTTACTTTAGAAGGTTTTTCTTGGAAACAATACGATTACCATTAACCGTGAGCTACTCTACTTGAGTTTCTGGCGGTTCAACAGGACGGTTTCACATACCATATAGTAGTGGACACGATGGCTATTTTGAGAGAATCTTCTCAAAAAAGGCAACATTCCGTGGCCACAATGCTCGACCTTCAAATTAATTAGTCTATGAAATATTCTCCATTGAACACAGGAAAAGCTAAACGAGCTTCTATATATTTTCAGACTCTACAATCTATAATTAAAAAGTTTTTTAGTTAAAGTAAGATTCGACCCACCGCCAGATCGAATTAGATAATTATTAAACACGAATATCTCATTAAAATAAATATGAGAGAGATTCCTATTAAAGTGAGAAGTTTAGATTCTAAATAAATAGAACAACTGCATGAGTGAAAAGTCATATAACTGCAAGTTCACATTTAAACAAATATATGAACATTTTCGAGCCTATTCTCCATCAAAATCACACAAACCGTACATAAAAATATAGACAAGCGAACAAAAAAGTTTTGCATTTTCGAATAGCGCGCACAGCCACTCGTGGATCATGACTGCGTCCTCGTTAAGACTCGTCGCCATTCAAAAGTGCAAAGCTCGCTTATAAGCACTTAATGAGTCCCGCTTACGTTTGATATTCAATTTCAAAGCCATCTAGTATTGAATTATAGGAAGTAACATTAAAATAAAAATGAAAGAGATTTCTATAAAGTGGAAAGTTTAAATTCTAAATAAATAGATCAACTACATGAGTGAAAAGTTATATAACTGTAAGTTCAAATTTAAAAAAACACCTATATGAACATTTTCCAGGTTAGTCTCATCTTCATCTAAAAAATAATATACGAGTGCGATTGTTTCAATCTCCGATCGTGCAGATAAACACCCAATCAAATGGTAGGAGGCGGGTATGCGCAGAGGGCGACTACGCATATCCCCCACTACATCCAATGCCACTTAAAACATGTGAACTGAGTTGCAGTCATGTAAACATAGTTGCTGCGATTGACATTCCCGCTAAATGTGACCTTTGTAGTGTAATTCGGTTTCTTCAAACAGAAGGAAATGGTGCAGCTGAAAGACGTTCAGTACAAATGGAGAGGCATGCTGACTTCTGATTCATGACAACTCTTCGGCAAATTCGATTGGAAGTTTTTAAACACCCAACGTACAACCTCGATTTAGTGCCTGGTGACTTCTACCTCTTCTCTGGTCTATCAACTCAATGACAGCAACTATCTATGAAGAGGGGATTGTAAATTTTATCTGCAGGTCTGACAAATGGTTTAATCTTCACGGTGATTATGTATCTGACTGTTGGTAATAAATTCAATTGGTTATTTACATTTGTCTTTGTTTTATGGACTATCAGACGTTGAAAAAACTTCACTCTCAGATTTTTGAACCTATTATTACAAGTAGATGTTTATCAGCAGATTGATCTTGCTCATTATTTTCAATCGGTAACCACAGCAATCTTTTCCGTAACTTTCTATGACAACTTATATAAAACGGCACACAGAATCTGCTGCCGCCATTAATACCACTGAGGCAAAACCTTTATAGTTATGATACAAGTAGATTGACCATTTAAATACATTTTCCATTAACTGTTCCCACGCAATGTGGAAAATTGCTCTATTTTCAAAAATGTTGTGGCAGTGACTGACTAGATACTTTGATACATAGTTCTGACAATTTTTCCCACAGTTGGAATACTAAGTCTGTAATAATAGTGCAGCTCAGTAAAAATACATCCATTTGTCCGTGATACAATAAAAGTAAGAATGTCTTATTTCTCGTTTCAGTTAAAGAGGGCAAACTTTCGAAATTCCTTTACAAAATCTTGCAAAAAACAAAATAATTATAAAGTCTTTGTGGAGGCGAGAAAGCCTCCCAAACGAAGGATTTCCAAGTAGAAAATTCGCATGGAGAATATTCACAAAAAGGAACAAGAGAACATGTTAATAATAGTAACGAAATTCCTAAAAATGTAACTTGATAAAGCCGAAGTAAAAATGCTACAGGTGCATAGATCCTTTAAAAAAAATTTGGATGAGTACGACATGTAATTTTAATTTTTTTAAGGTGTTGCTTAATGAATCGGTTGTTTTGAGCGTGAAGTGTTCATACCACAGCATGAAAATATTGCACCCCAACTGACAAGCCCAATCCAAGAGACGCCGTTGACCTCAAGAAATTTCAGCCGTTGTCAGTTCTTACAACAACCTTCTTCAGTGCAGTCACTTATCTACAAATTCATCAAAATGGATTAATTTGATGTTAGTCTATTTTAAATTGTTTATAACGATTATGCCAAAACGAGACGTGACAGAGTAAGGAATGAATGGGTGATGGATACGTGCCAGGTGAAGGAGACACTGCCTGAACTGTACAAAAGAAGTGGGTTAAGATGGTTTGGACATGTGGAA
>JAHWXV010339300.1:0-10213 GCA_024586415.1 Phrixothrix hirtus
AATCATCCAACGAAAACCTTCACGAGTAATTTCCATTTTTTCACAAAATTACTTTCTTTAAATGCGCACTGTAAACAAACTACTCTGTCAAGTTCTAAGCCGCCACGGATTTTGCAATACAAAATGTCAAATTTTACAAATATGGCAATAACTTATTACACTAGCGACATCTAGTGGTCATTTGTAAGAACATAAGAGGCAACCCTCGTATTCGAAAACGTCTACCATGCATTGGCTATTTCAATTTCGGTATCAAGTAAAAATCACGTCGGTAAAATTCTAAATAGTAGGACGAGTGCTCCAATATTTTCCAACCGTAAATGCGAGAAATTTTTTTTCACGAGGTCGCATTGTAATAAAATACGTGCTGGTACCCAAAAGTTCCCTGAATTTGAATCACGTACGTAAACAGACCAAGCTAAGGTTAAATGCCGCTACGTGGAGTTGTGTATAGGCTTTATGGGTTAGTGTGCCGAGCGGCATCATTGTGACTGAATGTGTTCGTTGTTGGCGTTCAGGTTTTCATAGTTGTATCTGCTTGTGTTTGCGATTTTGTAATGGTCGATGTGTGTAACGGTGTTATACTCGGCAAGACTGCCGCAGAAACGCGCAAAATGTTTCAAGAAGCAGTCGGGAACGACGCTTTAGATTAAACACAAACTTACAGATGGTTTAAACGTTTCAGAAACGATCGTCAAGTCACGAGCAACAAAAATCCTTACTGATTTGTTGTCTCGATATTGATGGGATTAACCATAAAGAGTTGGTCCTTGCGGGTTAGACATTTAATCCATTATTGTATCATAATGTGCTGAAGTGACTATAAGAGTGAATGTGAGAAGGAATGACTGACTTTTCTCCACCATGATAATGCGACGCCATATACATACCACTTCAATTATACAGCAGTTTTTGGTAAAAGCAAACTGGCTGGCTGTTCCCTACTCGCTCGTCTCTACTCCTGGCGAGTTTTTTCTCTTTCTAAAAATTAAAGTTAAGTTGAAAGGGCGAAGATTTGACACGATAGGGATATTGAAGCAGGATCGCAGGCGGTGCCGAACTGATTAACAAGACGACTTCCAGAATGCATTACGTTGGTGGTAGAAGCACTGTGGGATCGATATTTGCAGTGATGGCGGTGAACAACTTCCGTGGGTATCACCTCCTACGATAACATTGGGTAGAAGTTCAGAATGTTTCTCCATAATGCAATGAACTACATCGTTGTACTTCTTGGCCCCTGGCAAAGGCTATAATGAAGTCAAAATACCGTATCGGTATATCGGTATAGTCGGGTTAACACGGGATGTCTCATAATGTGTCTTGGCACTAGTTATTGGTATTCACTTTGTTATAACTTTAAACATTTATACACAGGGAGTTTACTAGCTAAGAAGTGTCCGAAATTTTAACTAATTCCTGGAATTCTTGCTATTCTACGTGCGACTTTTTACGTGGAACTATAACATGAAAACACGCTAAAAATATGAGTAACACTGAACTATATGGACACACCATTTTAATTTAATTTGAGCGTGTTTTCATGCTACCGGTGTGGGTGTAAATATACACGTGATCCATAGATGTATGTTAAATAAATTGAAACGAGTATAAAATTTTGTTATATAAGTTAGTGAAGCACAGCACAGTTCAATTGTCTGCCATCTATATACCAATCGTTGCCACAAATCGAATTTCTTTTGTTTGCGAAAGGTATCGCTTCTTTTAAATGTTTAATTACTATAGTTTTCCTATATAAAAGACTTCGCGTAGTAGTGTTAAAGCTAAAAATCTTCAGTGTTCAAGAAAACGCAGACGCAGGCTCAATCTTGAACCATATTTATCAAGAATTTTTGCATGTTAACGTCAAGACGCCGATAAATACCCAGGGTGAAATTAAATTTGCTCAACATAATAATTAATATAATAATAACCATAGATTTTCCGGTTTTTCCAATACCGTTACCCAGTACTAGCAGTTCTCCCTATTACTTTAATTTCACCTATAAAATTAAATGAATTAACAATTTGCATAAATATAAAAGAACAGAATAACTTTAAAGTAACTATTGGAGTTTCCCCCGTTGAATACGAAAATCGAAATATATTGGCAACTACAACATGTACGATCAATTGCATACCGATGTAATTGAAAATTCTGACCTGAAAATAGATTTTAATTATAATTATAAATTGAATGAAACAGCATTTTTGTAAATGCATAACATAGTATTTATTGTACTTTTCGTAAATGATCTTAAAGTTGAATAAATTTACAATTTTACGAATTAGTTATTTTTATTTTTGCAATTTCAAGCCATCCTGGGTTCGGCCATACTGAAGCTACTGGCAAAACTTGTATCTGATTCTCATTAATTTTAGATCAAGAACTCATCATTTTAATTCAGTTTGAATTTATTGGTGCAAATCTAAGAACAAGTGCTGCGGAATAAACTGACATCTTTTGAAGTCGATAGAATTACAATTTAAATCCTGAATAAGGATGTGAGAAATCGTGACAATTAGAAATGAACGTTGCGAGCAGCGACTGAAAGTCATTTCATAGGTGATATTAGCACTGGCCGTCATTGCCAGTTAGTGGTTCCGGAGTGTATCACTGTTAACGGAATCTGCAAGATTGGCACATCTTATGGCAGCAGAATCAATCGAAATAAAAAATACTTCTCTGTAGTTCATGGGCCTCACTATAGTTTAACATATATTATTCTAAAAAGTTGGAATATTTTTAGAATATATATATCTTATGGCTGGTATCGCACTAAAATACCACGGTAGCGACCCTGTGGTATTCCAACTGACGTGTCTCCGGGATATACGCCAAATAAGATGTTAGCACTGATGCCAACCAAACCGCAAGCGGTAGGTTCAAAATAGATGTTGAAGAAATGATACCAATGATTGCTTATGCGCGGGATAAGAGTTCGACTGATCTTTCCTTGTGATTTGATCCTGCCTTTGGAGTCAAACATCATACACGAATATCGTCGATGCCAAGTTGCAGTTTCATTCGGCATATCGGTCAGACGATACCAGGTATGGTATACTAATATTTTACCACATTGTTTTAAAATCTTTATTTATATTCATTAATATTAGGATTACTTATATAGATTTATTTATTTCACAATACACTAACAATAAACGTTTATATTTCTGTTTATCTGTAACAATAACTAACAGGACAAGATTCTAATCAAACTCTAAAACCAAGCGAATTTAGTGTGTTATTTATATAGAAAGGATAAATTCCAAAACGGTAAGGAAGAAATCTAGAATAAAATTAGTCATACCTTGAATTTAATTGACAGATATCGGTTACCGAAATGAGTCATTTCTGATTACATCACCTATCTTAAGTATAAGGAATCTTTTGGATTGTTCTAGAATGTTTCATTGAGTTTTTTATTGTTTCTGATTTTGTTACAAATATATCAAGTTTAACACCACTGCATTGCACATATTATGAGGATAAAATTTAGATATATTGTGAACAATCGAAATCTAAAATACCCGCATTTTTATATCGGAATAATTCGGCTGTAGAGGTAACACTTGTCTTTAAATTTTGGTGGTTCTCACCCTTAAAACGTCCAAAAAAGTTATGCTTTCGTTTTGTACTTCGGCATTCAAATTAAATTACTCGTTGTATGTGAGACTGCCAGGCCGAAATTCAGGGGCGAGTTTCTCCCTCTAAAACTGAATTACCGCCGCTATAAAAAATATATTGGTGTCTTAGATTTTAATTGTCTACAATATAGTCAAATTTCATCAAAATTGGAGGGAACACCTATGGTAACTTCCTAGTTAGTACTCTACCGGCTTTAAGACCTTTATTTAGTAGTAAACCAATAAAAACGAATGCAGAAGTTGAAATTGCCCACCTACTAATTGTAACAATATTCGTAAATTAATCATTACGAAGACATTCCTAACACTGCTTGCGAGTAATAAATACTATTGTAAATCTATCTTGGTGTAAAAGAAAATGCTCATTAAACTTCTTATCATGCAAAACGGAAGGAGTTGAATCAGGTAGACGCATACAGGGTATCACAAAATAAGTGACATCGCGCAAACTGAGGGTACCTTACGACATGTAGAACACAATTTTCTTATAACTTTTTTCAGAAATAATTCTTAAATTTTAAAAATTTAAATGATATAAATTGCTTTAAATACCATCTTATCTACTAACTAAAAGGGACGATACTAAACATGTACTACTGTAATTTGGTATTCATATAAAACACGCAATGTTTGCTTTAAACGTGCTTATAGTAATGTGTCCTATAAAAATTCTATGGCCTGGTTTGTTTTATTTGTAATATCAAAACATTTTAGGTCGGTTGTTACAGTTTAAGATTGAATTTTTGAACAGATTAATTGTTTACCATTAAAATTATTTGTTAACAACAAAATTGTAAATTGTTTTATCTTAAATGTTAGACCTGATATTAATTCAACTGGTTATATTTTAAAATTTGTAACGTATTCTAAAACAAAATAGCCGACTAGTAATAATATTATTCCCTAAACATTACTATTGTAAACAAAAGGAACAACTGGCAAATACATCGCTTATTTATTTATTTTGCTTTGCAAAAATGATTTTTAAATTTTTCGCTTACCTGTTAAATTCGTGTACCGGTGATTGAAAAATAGTGTTCTAAAATATGTCGGTTAAAGTAACAATTATTTTAACATTTTCTTCTGGCAACGAATATATGTTCCTAATACAAGATATACCGAAGAGTAATACACAACCAGGGCAACGCTATTACTATGCGGGCATAGTGCGCACGCCAGGATTGGACGTAATACTATAATTGTCAATATTACGAAAACTACGGTTTTGAAAAAAATTCATGAGCAAATTTTGTTCTACAGATCATAACGTATCCACTGTTTGCGCAGTGTCACTTGTTTTGGGACACCTTGTATATTGAGATTTTAAAACTTGTTGTTTATCAGTTTTATGATTTAAATTTGCCTGGAAACAAATTAAGTTTGTTTGTAACTATGGATGTTTGAATTGTCCCTTTCATAGATACCCTTGGACTGAAAAAAATAATTTTTTTAAATAATTCTGTCCTGAAACAATTTTTCTTTAACCTTTTGCTCCGTATTTATTAAAAAAAAACGATTTTGGTGATGTAGCGCCCTACCATTAATATGCTAGAATATACCAAAATTGTTTTTAGTGGTTTCGCATATGGGCATGGACAGAATTTGTAACTGCAACTGTGTCTGGCTGCGGTACTAAAGACTTATATTAATAGGGTATTTTTTGTTTTTTGTAAAGACACTACATGGAGATTAGGAATTTATTTTCTAGTAACTCCAGGGATCATTAGCTTTGCATGGTGTGAGGGCCATGGCACATGTTACGCCTGAAACTTTTAAGTTTTTTACGCCTAACTTGTAGCGTGACTTACAGCCCACGTAAGCGTCTCTCTGATAGATGCATGAAAACAATGCGGATTTGTCAATAAATCATTTTTCATCCCTTTTGTCGCAGTTCTTTCACGCGAATTTGTTGGACGCTTATAGTGTCACTTGTTTTCTTCTCAAACACATTTAACTCTGCGAAGCCATAGCGTTGATTATATATCCAAACGCGTTTTCTATCTCTTAATTTTTTAATAGTTTTATTGTTTGTTTCTTTATCAAAGGATGCAGGTTTGAATTTGGAACAGGCCGGTAATTTTTCAACGGAAAAGTATTTTCGTAATGTCTTCTTTATTAAAGTAAATTGGTTGATCTGGTGTCATTGCTAGAACAGCTCCCGGTTCGTCTAAATACTAGTGGGCATGACGAATGACGACATTCCAGGAGAATTTCGCATCCCGAAACCCAAGTAGAAAAGCAATGTTCGCAATATTTGATAGCATCAACCCCTTTTAAAAGAAAATTTTATCGAATTGCTTTTGAACGAACCAAAAAAATAATACCTAATTCAACACTTGGTTGGTCATTAAATTTACCCACAATGATCAGTGATCAAATTAATCAATATTACATACGAGGGGATACCCAAAATTAACCGGAATAGCGCTGCCATTAGCGGGGCTTATGTAGTACGTGTTGCTCCCGCTAGGTGTGTAGAGCACAACTCGTTGCCAGTTCAATGCCGCCCGTTTCGTCGACCTGGCTTTTTCTGTTCGCCTGTAATATTTTTTCGCCGGTGCTATTTTGTTTTCTTCGTTTTTTGTGATGGCGAGTTTAAGTGAACTGCGAAATTTTGTTTCCTGCTCGGTAAAAACGATGGTGAAACGGTTTTGATATTGAAAACAGCTTACGAAGATGACGCTATGGGAAAAACTCAAGTGTACGAGTGGTTTTCACGGTTTAAAAATGGTGGCATGTCGATTGATGACGAACCTCGTTCTGGACGTCCATCAACTGTTGAGAAAATTCTTGAATTTGTGCTCAAAGTCCTGTGACAGAGTGGAATATCTTGGAGCTCGGTTCAGCGAATATTGTTTGTTCCGACTGGCTAGATCGTTAATTAAGCTTTCTATTTGGAGGTTTTAAGAAGATTGCGCAACTGTGTTCGTTAAAAAAGACCCGATTTGTGGCAGATTGGTTTTTTCACCATGACAACGCACCTGCACACAGTCATCTCTGTTTCCCAGTTTTTGGCAAAAAACGACTTGGTTTCGCTGCCCCACTCACCTGATCTAGCTCCGTGTGATTTTTTTCTTATTTTCACGCATGAAGAGGGTTATGAAAAGACTCAGATTTGGCAACATTGATGAGGTCAAGAAAAAAACGAGGCGGGAGCTTTCAGCCATTACAATGGAACCACCGATTGGATAAATGTATCAAGTGTAATGGAGAGTACTCTGAGGGGATAAGGTTCTTTTGTAAAAAAAAATTGAAATACATAGCTTTTAAAGAATAATTTCGGTTTCTTTTGGGTACTCCCTCGTACATATAGTTAATACGAAACAAAATCCATTGTACGTCATAGACAAAATAAATTCCAACCAACATGGATTATATTTCAGTAATTAGAGAACAGTGTGCTTATTGGCTTCTTTTTCTTTTAACATATTGGCACTAAAAAACGATGGTGTCAAACGTGTGTTATATTTCGCCTACTCTTATGATTACTTGACTCATCTTAATTAATTTTAAATTGTTACACGTCAATGTTAAAAATCTCTTGCACGTGCTGTCAACGTTGTTATAACAATGGTGTCATATTAATGTGCGACTTGCAATAGAAATTTGGTTGCATCAACTACGTACAAAGATTTTACTTAAAGCCACGAATCCTCAGAACATGAAATTTTAATTTTAGGGACATTGGTACCGTTTTCTATTGAAGAAGCCACCAGTAACTTAAAACGTATGGTTGGGCGAATAAAATTTAATACTTGGAACTATTGCAAGAATCATTGATTTTTCGTTAACAAAATTATTTTGTAGTATGGCGTAATTATTGAATTACGTATTCGATAAGTTAGAATTTATTAATTTTTACACTAAATTTGAGCGTAGGTTTCGATGACTCTAGAAGGTCACCTTTACGTTCCTTTAATGTCGGTTATTAATGAAATGTTTATATTACTAATTAGTAATTCCTATTCATTTAATACATTTTTTTTATTATTCCTTAGTCAGAACGACCTTGCTTATTTCTCGCTTACTAAAAATATATTTAGAAATTTAAATTGTCCATTGGACCTCTACTTAAAATTAATTTTATTTTTATGAAGTACCATGAGTATATCAAGGTTTTATTTCTCCCATTTGTGTGATTTACGTAAAATGAATCACTTCATCATAGATTACCTGCAGTAGTATCCTACTTTCACACTGTGCATGTAAGTAGAATTAATTATGCTAATACTTTTCCTATTACAAATATGTATTAGCAAAGACGTGGGTGTTAGTTTTAATGCATTTTGCTTATGTGAATAATATGAACCACTCTGGAAAAGCTTTTGAGAGCAATACCAAAACATTTCTTTCGTTTCTGTCAACAAGCTCAACTTTTTTAAATTTAATATCTAACTAAGAATTGTTGATTATTTTGCCGTTAATATCTCGACGTCATACGAAAACTCGTCTGCAATAGACAGTAAGTATCACTTGATGTATTACCAAGTTTACTTCGTTGAAATAGTATGGTTATTCTGATGTTAAACTACACTGTTGGTCCCAATTGAAAAGATCCAAAGCTCCCTGTATGTATTTGAAATGAAGCTCAATTATTGACAATACTTGCACAAATATTTAAGTGTTAATCTTTGTTATTGAGCTATAGGTCGTTATCCATTTTTGTACACAAATGTACCTACTAATCTGTCATATTTGATACATATGCAACTGCGTTACTAGCAAAATAAACAACACTCACGAGTTGTCCTGCATTATTTGCTTTGAAAAGCACATAGCAACTCACTGCATAAATTTGTTTCAATTGACACAAGCTCCATAACAAGTTAAAATTTAATATTTAAAAATATCAAAAGGTTCAATTAAAAAAAATTCAAACCAAATATTTTAGATAACCTATTTTCATCAAAATCTTATTGAGCGTAATTGTCTTCTAGCAAAATGTGACTTGGCCAGATTTTCTGGATTCTGCTTTATTTCTAACATCCTTTAAATTCAGGACAAAAGTACTACTATTTATATATTTGAAAACTTTTGAACGCCTGCATAGTTTTATTAATGCAAATTTCAACAGATTCAGTCATTAAACCTAAAAACACCTCATAAATTATCTTTAGGCTTTGTGGATGCGGTAGTTTTGCTTTCACATTTGAATATGTGCCGAATTTTAAAATGAAATTCTAAAATTATTGTCAGTTTGGTTACGTAATCCTTAACCTTAAAAAGCTCATTTTCGGAATAACAATGCAACATATTAAAGTTAGTTCTATATATTTAATTATTTTTAATATTTTACTTTTTTATTACTGTCGTTAATTTTTTAATGCCGTGCCGCAACTTAGAAAAGTTCATAGAACTTATGTAGCCAAAGTAAAATTTAAAATAGGTTAAAACCAAGTTAAACAATGGCTATAAACTTTAGCGGCATCTTTAGTTAAAATGTTAATATCTTCTTGACTAGTCATTTTTAAACATAATTAAAATGTACTAATCTAGTGTTACATGTGTCGGCTGATTCTAGAAAGAAATTTGAATAGGTACGTGGTGTTAAAATTTAATTAATTTCATTTTCCATTAAAAGTGCTTTAGCGGACACGTATTTTTGTTTTAATTGATTAAATAAAAGTCATTGGTTACAGTTTTCAATATAAAAGTATATAGGGTGCTTCAAGTAAGTTGACCTACTAGACGTTTACGGAAAACAACAAAGAATCTAGAGTTAAAAATTTGTATACTTAGGTTTTCGTAGATACTCTACGTGGTGAAAATAATGACATGACGAGACACTTTTGGTTATACCGGAAATCATCGTTAAATTCCTTATTGTAAATAGCATGGTATGTTTTTTATTATAGATTCAAGATCTACTCATAATTCTACATTAGTTTACATTAACATTCCCTATCCCTCAAATTAACATTTTTTGAGATTTTGATTTTCACGAAATTTTGTGTATAATCGATAATACTTCGAAAATTAATAACATCTTAACTATTTTACTTCGCTTATCATGCGTTATGATTTATGAATTATGAACATTTAAACTGATGTAGTCGTCCTTTAAAAGTGTTTGAAATTATTGAGGATGTCTAGAGGTGACGAAACTTGGGAAATTTCGGACTAATATAAATCACTTATTTTAAATGGCACATGGTATATTTTGTTATATCAAAGGATGTTTTTTGAATTCTCTTCAAAGCATTAAGCATTCCCTATACTTTCAAATAGTTTTTGACTTATTTCAATTTTTCTCTAAAAATTACTAAATTGCTATAAATATTATTTATAGCAGCATTTGAAGTATAAATCTGTTTGTCATATTCAATTGTTTTGTTAGTGTAAAGAATTTATTAGACGCGTTATACTGTAACAAAAATTAGAAATGGAAATTTCTAGAATTATCTAGAATGTTTTCTTTGTAATAAAATAGATTATGTAATCCGCAAATGACTCATTGCAATAATATATGTCTGTCAATTCAATTAGGTCAGCAATGAGTCATAGCATTACATCATTATTTTAAGTAACATTCTAGAATGATCTATTCTAATCTTCTGGAACATCT
>JAHWXV010339400.1:0-12328 GCA_024586415.1 Phrixothrix hirtus
GAGAACCACGCCTCGCTCCACTGTAGCTTTGCCGGCCGTCGCTAAAACACTGGTGTTTCTGCCACATGCGTTATTGCGATTTCGTCTTGTGACAAACGTTTGAGTTCTTACTTACAATTAACCAAAATGTTGCAAAATAATGAAACAGATACTACAATTTCGAGCTCAGAGCTTAATAATATAGAAAAGGCAAAGACCGCAGTGAAGATTGAATCACTAAGAAACTAGATTACTGAATTAACCAAGCAGCTAGACAGTTTAATAGCATAGAGTAGAAAGCTCCGTCAATAGATACCAACAACGAAGTATCGGTCATCTCTAGAAAAAACTAGTAAGAAGAGAAGATGCCGAAAAACTAGCGTAAGACAGATCGAAGATAAAGAGGCTACTGGACCCATAGAGTCAGAAACGGAAGTCGAATCCAAACTAGAAAATCCACCCGATTCACAGCTCAGTAATGGCTATGAGTTTTCTTCATCCAAACTTTCACGAAAGATTAATAACCAGGAAATATAAGTCACAATGCAACAAACATCGAAGAAAATCAGGCATCCCTACCACTAGTACACTGAGGTACGCGCACAAATGAATGGCGTCTACAACTTTAGGCCAATTAGCTGTACCAAGGGCATAAAAGACTTCGTTAAAATACTTGAAGGTTATAGAATTTGAAGACTTATAGAAATCTTAAAACTACCTTACTATACTTACAACTTCAAAAGAAATAGAAGAGAAAAGCATATAAGAATACTCCAGAGAATAGGAGGTACCATTTCAACTCTTTAAACGTCTAGGAAACAAAAACAAAGGGCTCCTGCTGGTATTACGTAGTACGGAGGAGACCTATAAAGGCAAGGAAGTGTTGTACAAGTATATGCAATGCGCAGGAAAACACCTTTCCTTCGGTGAAAAAAAATACAAAACCCTGCCGGCAAAATGCAGCAACTGCTATGGTCCACACCTCACAAGTGCAAATTAAGGCAGAAGCATTGGCGGATCATTTCCAAAAGCAGTTCAAGAACCACGAGCGAAATGCTAGAACTGTCAAAACGGAAGTAAATCGTTCAATAAAAATATTAAAACAGTCAATCGTCTACAATCCGATAGCTGTTGATAGAGAAGTTGGAGGGCTGCTGCAAAAAGCTACATCCATGCAAGGTTCCAGGGGAACACATAATTCCTAATCAGGCATTACATTGTTTGCCTTTAAACATTATCATAAAAATATACAACGCAATGTATGCGAATAGATACAACCCACTACAATGGCGCAAGGCAACCATTGTAACCATTCCGAAACAAAATAAAAACCCCGTACTCCTAGACAATCGAAAATCTCTCAATCTACTAAACGGAATGGCAAAATTATTCGAAACCATGCTAAACAAAAGGCTTCAAGATCACCTAGAAGTTAATAACCTAATCCTTCCTTCACAGTTTGGATTTAGGCATAAACCATTGCCACAACAGCAAGATGCAACCTGGATGCCAAGGCAAAAAGCAGAAATTATACCTCTTTGGTGACGCTTCTTGATCTATAAAAAATGTAAGGTCGAGTATGGAGGAAAGGCCTTCTACACAAAATGTATAGGGCAGGAATCACAATAAAACCGATAAAACCGACGAAGGCAATCATAGATGAGCGCTACTTGGCAGTAAAATGCAACACGACTGTATCCACCACTAGAACAGCCCAAAAAGGATTACCGTAAGGTTTACCGCTCTCTCCTACACTGTATAGTATCTTTATTAGAAATATTCCACCACTGAATGAAATACTGAACACGGAAGCATTACAATCGCTGACGATACTTCCATCAAAACAGTAACAAAAACCACGAAGACGGTACAACGCTACAAACAAGAAGAGTGGTTGATAGAGTAGACAAATACTTTAGAACCTGAAAAATGAAGCTAAATTCAAACAAAGCAAAAGTCAACTTCTCATAATTTAAACGATATCTTAGGTCAAGAATATTGGACGTCTTGGTGAAAGCTTTCGAATCAAACGCAGAGCAACATATTTAGGCATCACATTCGATTCGTCATAAAAATGAAGCCCATATCGTAAACCAAGAGCCAACATTACGCGACTTACACTCAATAAGCTAAAGTGCGTACTAGGCCGATACAGCTCTTTTAGCCTAAAACTCAAGAAGCTATTAGCATATTCGCTGCTAACCCCCAAATTAACGTACGATGACATATTTTGGCGAAGAGGGTCGGCTAAACTCATATAAGCTATCGAAAACATGCACAAAAAAATTCTAAGAACGTACAAAATAAAGGTATTTGAATAAACTTGAAAGCCCTAGAACTCTTCTAAGTAATCACAGCAAAACGAAAGAACATGTTTACTGTACTCAAGGCCTGTCCAAATGCATGGATAAGATTTTTATGAAGGAACATATCCTCCGGTCAATAACCTAAATCGGTTCTTGCACCACACCGTGCAGGGTGGCGGAACATGACCACTACTATAAAGGCTAACTTTAAACGAGGCTGAAGTAGGTAGACCAAAAGAAGTTTAACCAATTCTAGGCTTATGCTAAATCCCTGGCCTGTTATCCACTGATTCATTTGTGCAAAAAGTAGGTGCGAATGATTCAACAGCTTTCATTTCAACTTTTAAGGTGTTTTTGTGTCGATGTCACAGTGAGGATCAGCGTTGTCATTGCGATTTTTACTGTGGCTTATGAAATTTTGATCGGTCACATTACTCGCTCTGCGATACATTTTAGTTGAATTAAATCCTTAAGCATGAAGAAATTTAATAAGACCGCACACATCGCGGGCATCTAGATTATATTGAATGTATTTATACGCTTGCTACTTGATAGGAACTGAAATAGTCAAGTTAGCGTGACCGACAGTAGTGGCGAGAAGTCTACCATAGATGTCTGTACAACGCTGGACGTTGGATGTCGAAAAAATGGCAAGAACAAACCGAGCTTTCATCGAGTGCAGGCGTGTTTGTTATTAGCTCATGTGTTTTTGTAATACCGTTACTTAGGCCCCTTCAGCATGCTGCGGTGAATTGGTTGCAGTATTAGTCCCGTTAGTGATGCTAGATCAAGGATAAAATATTTTCTTTTGTATTTAACGGTGTCCGGACTTATTTTACTAAAATGACGACGAGAGCTGTGCTATTCTCCCTAACCTAAAAGCGATTGACGATTATCGCAACGGTGATTCATCAGACGCGCCCTTACGAATAAGAAAGGCGGACATGAGAAGGGTTCCAGCCAAGCTGAGGGCCTTTATGGACGCCGGCATCGGCGAAGCAGAAGGACGCTTCAGGGAAATCATTTAGAGAGAAAACCAAATAATCGCCGCGCAGAAGAAGCCACGAGGAAGCAAATTTCTGAGAACCTCAATTATTCCTTGTCTGAAGAGGAGGTAACATAAGTTAACACTCGGGTCGACAACGACGGCTGCACCGTGCAGAAAGACAGGAAAATAGAACGTTCGGAGCAGGTTGCCTATAAACCTGCGACTAAAGCTTCTATTAGCAACAGGTTTGACCTGTTGTCTAGCAAAGAAGAAACACCAACTCCAAAGAATCCCAGGAAAGTAGAGGTGGCGCCGATAATGCTCCAGGACAGAACTCGCTAGACAGAAGTGGCCGAAGACCTGCATTACCTTAACGTTAAGCTACAGAATACCAAAAACGTTTGGATTGGCATCAAAATCAGGGTTGAAAACAAGATAGACCACCATAGCAACATACCTAAGAGAAATGGACATACGCACTTATTCAACAGGGACAAGCCCCTGAAAGTGGTCGCTCGTGCCCTCCCAACTGAAATAAACTACGGCGTCATCAAGAAGGACCTCGTCAGCCAAGGGCTCCCCGTGCTATCCGTTTGCGGGATGCGCAGGGGAGCAAACAAGGCACCGATGCTTCTAAATTACGTAGAGGAGAAATCAATTTACGACATTAAGACAGTACTGTGGTTGGGCGTGAACGTTGAGCCGCTGCGCAGAACAAAAGGGTCATCCAGTGCTATCGGTGCCAACAGCTCGGGCACACGTAAAGTCGTTGCAGGGCGCAATCAAAGTGCATGTACTGCGGGGCAAGCACGTCACGGGCGTGTGCGCGAATTAGCGACACACATTAGCGCACACCGCGAACTTTAAGGGGCGTCAAAACCGTTCGCAACCTAAAACTCCAGCAGGTACCAATGTAGGAGTGTCATACGTTAAAGCTGCCAAGGCTACGCCCACCGACGCAGCGGCAGAACACCAACCTCTTCACCCAAAGCAGCCTACTTTGAAAGCTTTAGCCTTGCTTAGCTTCTCGAAGCAGGGCAGCTACTCATTCAGGCGAGAACGCCATGCAACACTTTTGCGGAAGGTTTTGCGAAAATAGTTCAAATGATTTCGGTAATTAGGAGACAAAATTACCATCATCGCCCTCACTGAGATGCCATGAATATGGCACAACCATTTCTCGCTTATTCTAAAAAACAGTTAGACGGAGATTAAAAAGTACAATTCTTGGTGCTCCATTTAACCACCTAAAATGTCGAAAAAATAACACTCGTACAAAATTTGACATAGTTCATTGTCAGGTCTGTGTAGACAATAATTTACATGCACCTTGAAAACCATGTATTCTTTGAACTATCGTGTGGTTTCTTTATATCGCTTTAACTTCTGAAACATCCATCTAAATTATCTATTTTGCAATAGCTATTTGTATCACAAGGCCAGAAAGTTAGCTTTTGTAAGTACGAGTATTTTTACAGGCCGAGGCGCAGCCGAGGAATGCAAATTACGAGTATTTGCAGAAGCATTTTTGAACGGTGATACATAAAATTTTTTGTGCCGACTTTTGTATAATTTTGGTATATAAAAACGATTTTTCAAAATGAACTATTTTTTAGTACCAATTGTTTTAATGTATGCGTATTTTAGAAATTTTAGTAATTTAAGGTTGAAACAAACAAGGTTGGAATACCTATAATGAGCATTTCAAATTGATTCATTTTAAATTGAGCTTTAATTTTTAATAATGTACTTACATAAAATAAGTAGTTACATCATTATTGTAAATGAATGCTCTGACTTTTTGATCTTTCTTTACTTTTCTTTGCATTCTCCTTAAATTACTATAATAAATTATTAAATTGTGATTGTATTACGTAAAATAACCTCAAAATGTATTTCTTTTGTCAAGGTGACAACTATTTAGTAAGAAATATGGTGAAACATTTAATTATATTTTTGCCGGCCTAGGCTGGCAAAGGCTGGTTAGTAACCTTTTGGCGACCTAGGCCTGCAAATAATAACTTTCTGGTTGCAAATGGTGACCAGAAAATCGACATTTACAGACGGAGGCACAAAAAAAATTTTTGTTGTTGGTAAATACTCATTATCTAGTTTAGATTGATTGTTAAAAGTTTTTAATATTCAAATGCTAGAAATACGGGTAGTTAGAGTGAGGTAAATATAGAAATTATCTATACTGAATAACAAAATTTCTTATAGAACTTATTGCACAGAACATTTACAATTTCAAATTTTCCAATATCAGACGTTTAATTTTTGCTTACTAGTTCCACCAGTTTTATTTTAGGAAAATGTAGAAAATTCAAAGTTTCTACCCATGAAAGAAACTTTTAAATTAGTGCTGTAGTTTCTGAAAGTTTAACGGCTTGCGTACGTGCAAAAACTGCAAACAAATCTCAGGAACATACATGCCATTAATTTTATTATAAATAGGATAAACTTTAACTAATACTATTTCCTAAGGTAGTCAGTATTGTAATTTTATCTTACTGATTAATTTTTATAATTCTTTTCCCCTCTTTAGCTTTAAAATTAAATTAAATAAGAACTAAATAAATATTGTCTTGAGATCTAGAAAAACTAGACGTATATCAACAGAAATTGACTAGAAAAACACTAATCTATTATTTACTTGATTTAATGACCAATTTGGAAAGAAAGGCTTTAATCTTTAATATTTTATAATTCAAATAATTAAGGACCTTATTTAATTTTTAGTAAAGGATACGATTGATGTAGTCTGCACAGTGCACAAGTTTAATGTATCTACACTGGTATTATATACATATGTATAAAATATAAGTACCTAATGTTGCTGCTGTAGTTTGTTAAACACATGGTTTAGGCGCAAAAATTACATGGCAAACATTGTTGCTTGTAAAATTACTTTAAAAATGTGAATATGAAAAATTTTATATGATTTTAGTGAAAGTTATTATGGACGTAAATTGCCCGAAGCAAATTGCGTGGACGGATGTTTAGGATCCCATGTAGTATTTATGAGAATACTTTGTCATTTTGCTCGTGTAAATAAACCGAAAAAATTTTTATAACCTAAATATGTACTTCTGCAATTATAGGTACTTTTGTAAATATAAATCGCAATTGTGATTGTAGAGCAGTTAGTACTATTAAAAATAATAGAGTTTGCAAAATGTAATCGCAATTCATGTGATTATGAATCGGCCTAGAAGGACGCTTAGTGTGATTGATTTATTTTAACCTCAAAATTTCAAATGACGGACAAGAGCCAGACATTTAGATATTCATCTTTATTAGGGATTTGTAAATTAATATATAGTTTTTAATGATTTTAAATTATACTTAATCGCTATTTATGCAGTGTAGATACATATTGAAATCATGAATCCATAAAAAACAGTTTGTATCCTGTCAATATAAATTCGAAATAATCAGCCATACCTAAACAAATCAAGTAAATGAATCAGTTGCGTTAGAAAACTAATATAAATAGCTGGTTAATCGCTATGACGTCACAAATAATCTTTTGATTTTAAGTGAATTTTACAAAAGTATCTTATATAACTAGATTTTAGAATTTTAGCAATCCGTACCTCAGCTTTGTAGTTTTCGGATTTAAATTCCTTTTCCTATACAAGGTGTTCCAAAATGTCATGTACAAATTGAAGGATATTCCTCGGCTTATTGTATGACAAGGTTCATATAAATATGTGTTCTAGGTCGTTTTGCTTTCAAGATACAGGCCGTCAAAGTTTTTTTTAGAACTAGGCTTTTTTTAATAAAACCCTTTCGTCGCCCATGATCAAATTTTGGAGGTTTGTTTTTAGTAATAAGGTGCTTTTTTGAATGTAAAATAATTAAAAGTAATTGTTCCAGTGATGTCTCGGAGGGTAACCAAATTGGTATCTATAGGGAAAACATTATACACTACAGGTTTCTTATTCACTAGTTTTTTTTTAGATTAAGCAATTAGAAGTGTAACTTTCTTGCCACTCCGCTTTTTTTGTAACTCTCTTGGTTTTCTAATCGATTTTGCACATGAAAGCTGCATTCATTCACTGACAATTAATTTGATATTATTTAAAATAAAATTTATGGCCCAGGCAATTATGATAAAATAGTTTTTAATTTTTTTTGTATATATTATATATTTTTGAAGCGGGCGTAAAATACTATATTCAAATAAGTCACAACTTTATGTTATAACATAAAAATAAACAATGTTATTTGAAAATCTGTTAACGCCAGTTTATTATACTTTGAAAAGTGCCTAAAGAACATGTAAATATTTTTTTTAATTTCAGGAATCAAGAAGTTATCGATATTTTTGAACAGTTTGCATTCCGAATTTTTGTTGATAGCTCGAAAACAAAAAGACGGTAGCGGATTCCAGTTTTCGCCCTTGATCTTATCTCGAGAAAATAGATCGAGGATCATATATTAGTATTTTGATAACATTTATATTTTCCAAGTTTCCTTATTAAAACGCCGGATTTTGGTCACCCTATACACACGAAGTAAACATACAAAAATGTAGTTTGATACTAAAATAACTTTGTATTCATCTACGACACGTTAAACTTGTCTACATGTATTTATTTAAACTGATACTTTCCCGCAATTCTCAAACGTCTGCATTTTTAGGTTTTTCGGAAGAAGTGTTCTATTTTAGACGATTTTCTTGTTCATAGACGTAGTTACGCCTGTGCAGTACCATGTTAAGGTTTTCAGTGGATTTCGGTATATACTATAACAATAACTACCATTTATATCTTTCATTTACTCTACACCCGCGAAATATTTTGTCACTAATATATTAGTGACAAATACTTAATGAGAAAACTATTTTGAATTATCTCATGATAACTATAATGGTAGATACGAGATACTTTTAAAATCAACCGATGAACTTGGACCATACATGCGGGAATAGTTTTAAATCAACAGAAAAACATTATTTTTAAAAATTCCTTGATGTTTCCAAGGAAAACAATTTAAATTTATATTACAGAATTATTTTAAAGATACTGCAATAGCACAACAACTGAACGTGTCGTTTTAAGTGAATAAACTATAAACACATAACGCAGCTGTTACGTCATTCTTAAACACTAAACATGAATAAATCGATATTATTAATTTCATTTGTGGCCTACCGTTCACATACAAATGTTAATGCAATGTTAAATTTTCAGGATTTTCGTGCTTCGTTAAATGCTATTGAACAATGGTGTCTATGTCTTTCGTCACAAGTATAATAAAATTAACTGTGTAATCGAATTGCACTTAATTTTAAGGTTAACAATGTGTTTGTGTGGTTAATGGATACATTAACTGATATCAAAATGACGAAAATTGTTTTACTTTATGGCGAAGAGCGTGGGAAAGCTAGAGCATCCCGTTGTTTTTAAGTTCAACATTATACTAACCGACAACATTATTATATATTTTAAGCGAATTTTGCAAAGATTTTTAACATTTTATGTTTAAAGGTAAGTGCTTCAGCCCTATTGTATAGTGTTATCTCCTATTGTAAGTTAAAAAGGTCAAGGGAAATATTGTTCAATTCCGAAATGTAATATACGGAGAAAGTGTAGTTCGATTGCTTCAATTTTGTGTTTATACGACCTAAATTCAATGCAATTTAAAATTGTACACGTAATAAGAGAAGAATTTCTTACAAAAATGTAATATTATTTAGATTTGTATACGAATTTTAAAAATTAAATTGTTCCAAAAAAGAAATATAAAATTGTTTCTTATAATAATCTGGATATGGTATTTCATGTAATTAAAAGCGGTTAAATTTAAATGTTACATTTTCGTTTGCAAACAAATAAAACTGCAAGTTATTGATACTAATGGCTTATATTGGAATAGGTTACCGTACCCACGAAGTAGACATATATTCTGCAATTAAATATTAAAATAATTTTATTTTTCACGACACGTAAAATTTGTCTAGATATATTTATTTCAATTCGTATTTTCCTACAGCTCTCAAGATCAATATTTTTAATTATTCTATTTTATATGATTTTCTTGGTAATGTACGTGGTTAGGTTTATAGTGCCATTTTAAAGTTTATATGTGGAATTCAAAATCACTCTGTACTTATCTAAAACAACAAATTGACTTCCATCCATGTTCTAAATTGAGAATAATTGATAAGGTGATAAATTAATTTTATCTCAAAGCCTTTCATTGTCAATGCATAATAAAGTTGTAAAATTATTTATTTAGTGTTTATTATTGTTAATACAACACGTTGTGGAGTCTAATTTGAGTTATAGTCAAAAATTGCATTAAAATCACAATAAGTAAAACTCTTTCAAATTTAATTTATTCAAAATAAATTACATTGTAAAAATTATCATTTACATTTAAAATTAAACTAATTAATTTTTTAAAAACTATCGCTATGTTAAATCACAATTATCCTGATTTTAGTTAAATTCTTGGTTATAAACCTATTATATACATGATGATCAAATTAGACCCCGAAACATGTATTAACAATAATAGACACTAATAAATAATTTTGCATATTTATGATACACTGATAATAAAAGGCTTTGAAATAAAATTATTCTACCATCTGTATTTATCTGCAGAATAATTAGAATGTAATTAAAGATTATTAAAGATTTTTAGCCAAGGATTAAACTTTACGGATTATGTTTTATAAATAACTTATTCCTTAATCTAAACTTAGTTGAAATTAAAATTTAAAAAGAATATTTCAACAAATGCTTCAAATTGTTATTATTTACACAAAAATACCTTGAATTAATCAACCAGTCGAAACTTATCGAACTATATCTTATGCATTAAATTATTTGAAACAAGGGAGACTGTCGATCCTGAACACTTAAGGACATTCACTCCGTAAATAAATTGAAGGACATATGTTACCTAGATCCTAGCGTAGTTCCTTCTTAGTCTAACAGGCACCTTAGGGTTAAATTTAGGACCCTTAGTCCGGCGTAATGACCTAGACTAAGGACGTCGCATTAATTAAATTTGTTTAGTGTACGACTTGTCTTAAGTCACATTTGAAAATTCGCATTAAGCGGGTGTTCTTACGATTACCAGTTTCAATTACCAATACCAGACATCTAGAAAAAAGTGCCAGTCATACGAGGAGTCGTTTTTATATTCTTAGACAAGGCATGAAAACAAAAGACTAGAACAAGGACAAAAACTTATTTTTCAATTTAGTTCCATTGCTTTTGAATAGATAGATTACACCGCTTCAATAACAAATTTAATCTGTTATAAAATATTCTTGTGCCTTGTGTGTAAAATGGTATTCAACAGCAGCTGTAGGTTCTTCGTGGTTTCTAAATTTTGCCCGTTTAGAGTTGTTTTGAGATAGAGAAACAAATATTAGTCGCAGTGTACCAGATTTTGACTATAAGGTGCATGATTGATTTCTACAAAACCATATTCAGCAATGGTAGCTTTTGAAACTCTTGGCTTGTGCACTGGTGTATTGTCGTGGAGTAACAGGACACCTTTTGTCAGTTTTCCTCGCCGTTTCACTTGGACAGACTCTCTTAGGCGATGAATTAAGCTCGCACAATAGTCTTCTATTACCTCGCTACTCTTATTCAAATAACCAATCATGACAATTCCGTGGCTGTCCCAAAAAAACGCTTGCCATATTTTTTCTGCATAAGGGGTGACTTTAAAGTTCTTGGGAGTACTGGAACCCTTAATATGCCACTGCATTGTTCTCGTTTGGGTTCAGGATCAAAGTAATGCACCCAGGTTCCATCTGCTAATTGGTCATAAAATCTGGTTCACTTCACAGAGCATCAAAAATTGTTCATATCTCTCGAATCGAACATGCATTTGAATCGGCGAAAGCTATCGTGGTACCTACCTAATACTAACCTTTGTCATTTGAAGGTATTGGTGTGTAATTATGAAAACTATGAGTTCTAAAACTCCCAAAAAAGCTGATAATTATCGTTTCTTTATTCTTACATCCTCCTGTACCAAACACTTGACTAGTTCAATAACATTCAAAGTAACCATATTAACAGGGCGGTCTGAATATGATAATTGTGTCCGTATACAGCCAGCATTTCTTCAAGAATAATTTTTGGAGTTTGATATTCCATTTTATTCATTTTAATACGTGATGACACAAACTGGCAGGTAATAGAGCTAATACTGCGGCAATTGTTTTGTAACTTCTCACACACACATTATCAAGGTGTATGAGATTAAAAAGCTAAATAATTAAAAAATGCATTCAAACTAAAACCTTCCTATTTCGAGAGTATAGAAGTGACCCACCGGAAGGTTAGATAAAATATTCGAAGAAATGAGATGAGTGCCAAATAAGGAAGCATTCGAACGAAGAGTACTGGATGAAAACGCTCAAAGAGACGTTTTAGGTTATTTTGCTTCAACTTCAACATATTCTGTTTTGAAAAGCAGCGACTACCACAAGAACTGCATGGTAAACGGTACTATGAGCTACTAATTATTTGAATAAATTCACCGTTATAATACGTAAACCCTTTAAGAAGTGGACGACGACGACAACCGAATAATTTATTTTTGTGAAGAAATGACGAGGGAAATTAAAAATTATCCACAATAGCATTTGTTTTAATATCGTACATTTTTTTTATGGGACAGTGGGACTGCTGTTATTAGTCTATCGAAAATTTGCATCTTTTTTCATAATGGACATACCCAACAATCCCAAAGAATTAATGTTCCGGCAGGTATCTTAGGAGGTACATTTGTCCTGTTTCTTGAAGATAATAAATCTAATGAGCGTACTTATAATCCTGTAAATCCGATTTAAGAAAGCTTTAGACCGATATTTTAATAAACATATCTTATAGTTGATGCGGGTATGTGGGTATGTGGATATAACCTAAAAATATTGCAGATAGTCGATGTGTTGTGTAATATTTAATTGTTTTTAGTATTTGTTTGGCGGGAATTTGTTTAGTTGATGTACATTTGTAATATTCAGTTTTTTATTTATTCTGTGTGTATCAAATATATATGTATATATATATATATA
>JAHWXV010339441.1:0-10575 GCA_024586415.1 Phrixothrix hirtus
AAAATGCGTTGAATCAATTTATCAGAGAAAATTTCCGGAGTTAAGCAGCCTTTCGCCTGCCCAGTAACTTGGATGGGTGACCGTTACAATTATTGTTTCCGAAATAAACGTACGCAATAATCTAATAAGTTGTGGACACTATTGGCATATGTGCGTAAGAGAAAGTCGTGTGTTGTTTCACACCAGATTTTTTGTTTTACTTCACAAACGTTTCCGAACGAATTAATAATATCGTCTAGGTAAACCAAAACATTTGTCTAAATTTCTTCGTTCTACAAATTGTCCGTTGAGAGGCAACCGGGGCATTAGGGAGACCGAAAGGCACACGCTTTATCATTAATGTGTTTTTGAAAGTTTTGTGCTACAGAGGCGGTAACCTACTGCTAATTCCAGAATTACAAAATATTTGCGCTGATCCAAAAGTGCGTTAATCTATGTACCATCCCTTATCGGCAGCAAAAGAGTAGGGCGGGTTGATTTCGCTTAACATTAATTATGTTTTATTTTCTGCCCTTAACATAATCCGGATTACTCTGAAGGCCTTTTACTGGTTCTCTAGTTGCTAGTGGTGTAATTGAATTTTCCGTTGTGATATAATAGTTAAACTTTAGTGCGGGTTTAAAAGTTAACGGAAATTTCAATGCGTTGTACGTTTTAATGTCAAATTTTGAATAATTATCAAACTAGGTACGCGTTTTTTCTCGAAAATCAATGCAAACTTTTATTCGTTTGTTTCATCTACAATCTGCACTATATAGGTGTAGATGGAATGCTTTATTTAGAAGATGTTTGAGATTTTTCATTCGTCATCTAACATTTACCCTAACATCTAGTTTCATTCACAATACTGCACTCCTTGGTTTCATAAAAAGGTCGAAACTACAATCCTGATTAGAAGTGGTATAACTATAACATCAAAATTTGTTTTATTAACATCTCACGGACAATCGCCGCTTGGAATACGTTTATACCATTTTTACTACTTCAATCCATCTAAGCCAGGGTTTAATGAGAAAAGGAATGGCCCGACCGAAAGTTTGATGCCTTAAAACCTTAAAAGATATAGAAGTTTTTACAAAAAAATATTATAGTGCCACTAGTTACATATTATAATTACATGATATAATTTATTAGATGTTTTAAAAATCAAAAACCTAACCTGGGTCGAAGGTGTTGCTGATTCCGACACTTGACCTTGATCGTTTTGGTTTCTGCGCACGCTTTGTACATCGATTGCATATGTGAATTGTATCCTAACAAACCTTCAGATTAAACTGATTATTAAAATTACAAACAAAAGGTGTATTTCAAACATTTTCACGCCTAATGCAATTTGTTGCCACTGCACTTGGTCTTCGGCGGTTCTTTTGATGATATAAGTCATAGTAAAGGAATCTCAACAATTCTTTAATTTATTTTAATATATCATAGTTGATATCATTTAATTAAAAAATATTTGCTCACCCTTGCATTGAAATACCTACTATTCACTTTCCGCTTCGCAAAATTTAATATTTAACAACCAGTCTGAGGATTATTATTTTGAATTATAATGAATAAGGTTCTGTATTTTTATAGTAATTGCAATGCAATTATGTGAAATGTTCAGTTTGACAACTTTAAAAACAATCGTCCAGTTGGATTTTAACTTCCAACCAAACTACGCGGCAAACAACGCCGCAAGAAGGTATCAAAGCGTCACAATTTTAGTTCGATAAAGCGGCACGACGGTGTTCTACTAAAGATGTCACACAAAGATCAAAACTGCAATCCAGGATCTTTAAACAGTTGGGTAATAAACTTGTATCTTTATACAAACAGAACAATAACAATCTGCATCTCCTACAAAGATAAACGCATGGCTGATGGCGAACCTCGCAAATAATTTTCTTGGGCAGAAACTTTTCCTTGTCTTAAATGTATAAACTGCAAAGCTAAAGGCTTCAGCTAAGCTATATTAGGTGACTTGATAGGGAAAATTCAAGGTTCTCCAACAAGTGGACCACAACGACTACAGCTTTCGTATTCTGAATCAATGAAACACATAGGATACCTTCTCATTTCAAACTTGCGCCCTTTCTATCTCAACTTTGTCACATGTTTCTCAATTTCCAGTGCATAATAGCAACCGAGCATGATGCTGGCGTTGAATTTTGCGAAAGAACTTTCCGTCACTGAAACTCCGCTTTTCAATAGCGGAATTTCTCACTTACATTCAAAATTTTACCATCTGATAAAATTACACCTGTAAGCCTCAACTCAAAAATAAAATACCGAAATATTCGCCACTCATAGAAGTTGAGTCGCGCACTGAGCGAACTTAACCACCAAGCTAACACCCACTGAAGTAAAGTCAACCCGTCGTAGAACTCCTCTAACACCACTTTCTAGAGAACCTTGCTAGCCTAACATGTATCGACGAGGAGGGGATGACAATGATTTGTCTGGCACCGAAGTAGCATCATCCCCGTTGCAAGTTACAGTAACAAACGAAACTGGTTAACTCAATATCGTTTGCAGTCGTTATCGTAACTTTGCCTTAAATACAGTAGGAGTACCTAAGTAATAAAACCTAGAAAGATACTAAAACGAGAAAGTTTTAAGTTGGTGGGACGCTGGGCTGCGCAGTGGTCCGTAAGACAAAGGCAAAGAATTTCATTTTTTTCGTTACAAAAACCGCTCGAATCTCGTGATTCTGTGTTCGCCAATTACAAACCCCTCCGCAATAGTTGGCTATATAACTTGCATTATACCAGAAATTGGTTTGGTTTTAAATTACTTAGTTATTGTCTGAAGCGACAAAATCTTCAATGTTCAAAAAATTATATATTTTGTTTATATACGATAGATTTGTTACTTAAAAATATTCAAATCAATTATAATAAAGTTACAAAGAATTTTTTATTTTGCAATTATAGTAAATATGAAATAAAATGAAATTATGTTTCTATAACCCCGATTTAATTATTGAACTATTTTTGATATAAGCGCTTAATACAGAACTCTATTTTAAAAGTCTGATAATGATACAGATACACTGCTCTAATAGACGTATGGACAAGGCTTAAGATGGTATAATTATTTTGTATGGTTCTGCAGCTGCCTACGATTTGTTCCAATGTTACTTAGATTGGAGATAATTATGTTCCTTGATTATTCATTTATTCCTAGGTAAAGTATTTTGAAGTTTTTATTCCGACAATGTTAGGTGGTTTGCTAGTTCTGTCCCGCAAATTTTTGGTGACCTAAAAGATCTACAATTGTCATAATAAATTGTGCTTACTTTTTTCCTAATTTGGGCCTCTGCATGGCACTAAATTGGTTACTTTTTCTTTAGCTCCATCAGAAATTGCTTAAACACCTTAGCGTGATTTGAAATACCAGTTGCTATAATACTGATTTTGTGCGCTAAGGATATCTCCCGTTTTCATAAATTCTTTTCCGTTAGTTAGCATCGTCTTTATACCGTTGGATATTTGTTCTTTGTCCTACAGATGGAATGATCGCTTTCGCGATGATAAATATTCCTGCCCGTACTTTGCGCATCTGAGGACTGCGTGATGGCACTTTTGCAAATAAGCATGTTGCTGCCAACTTCGGTGACTCAGTTGTAAAGGAAAAGGCGGCCAAATTTTACTTTTTGTCTAATTATTGATGGAAGGAAGGGGTATTATTTATGCGATATCTTCTTATTCGCAAGGATACAATCAGCAGATCCTGTGCAATGATGTCCTCTTTCCGAAATAGCATCTGCAATGCCAAGTTCTTAAATGACCCGGGGAAAACAATCTGGCGGGGTTCTATAAGCAGTTTGCATGATCTGTGTGATATTGGCAATACATCTGAAGCCTGGGGCCTGCTTGCCAAAAATTCTCCGGATAGCTTACTTGAAGGTTTCTGTGAGCTCAATCGATTTATGTAATGTGTACGTTTAAAATTTTTGAGGTCGCTTTCCGTGACAGGTTGTATGGATACGTTTCTCTCCTCTGTTATAACTGTAGTAAGACTTATTTCTATCGGTTGTACTTTCTTTGGTATTTCACATTTTTACTACTTTTGTTTTCTTTGATTTTGTGTTGCTATGATTTTGTTGCGGATTTCTCTTTTTTGCTCAACTTATTTTAAATTTTTCTTTCGCGTTTACGAGTTCGAATCTGTCGACGTTAGAGGCATTAGTTGTACTAGTTGTTGTGGAAGCGGTTTCGTGTTCTGAGGAATAATCAATTGTTATGTTCTGCGATTTTGCTGCTAACGTTAATATTTTTTTCGATGACTGGAAGAAGTTTCTTGTATCTTGTAGTTGCTTACCACATTTACAGTTTCTCACTCGTGAAAGTGTTTCGAAGATGCTTCGAAACACATTCACGCTTTAAGTACCTATTTCACTATTCATTGTTAGGATGTATTATACGTAATCTAGTGCTACTACACAGAATGGCCCTACGCATGGTGCTTAAGAGCACAAGAAAACTGCTAACACTACTTTTCGCGCACTCATAAGAGAGAAAGTACGGACAGCCGGAATATCATTGTTATTTCAATTTTCCCGTACGTGGACGGGGTGCTGCAAAGGTAACTGAGACTCCGCCTTAGCCAAAATGCGAAGTGAGGATAGGTAAAGACAAGGATATGTTTATAAGGAGATTCAAAGGTAGGAATGAGTGGAAATACTGCCGCAACCATTACACTACTCTAACTTGACTCGTTAATTCCTCCGACGAATGAACGAGGTTACGCTGATGTTCGTCACTTTAATTACTTGATGAAATCTCATGCAGGTTACTGACAAAGTTTAGTCTGTTTCTTTTTATATTCATATACGGTACGTTTCAAGCGGTTTCTGCACTTGACCTTTGACGAGAACCTGAGGATTTTTTAGTGATACTAAGGAGATTTAATTTCACGCTTACTTGGTATTTCTAGTAAATTTATTTCTTAATCGGAAGGATTTATTCCATGTAATTTACTTTTCTGCATCATTTTTTCTAACGGTAACTAAAAACAGAAAACAGGACAACCTTGAACTTTTAAAAATAATTTAGAATCTTTTATAGATCGCGAAAAATCTCATTGTGGTGGGAATGCGTATCGAGATACACAAATCAACACAAATAATTGAAACATAAAACCGATACCACTACAGAATTTATTTATACAGTGTAACTTTGAAATATTGCCACAAAAAAATACGTAAATATATCGAACTAATGGCATTGATTCATATCATAATGAAGTCAAATATAGCCATTTTAGGAAAAAGAGAGAATATCCACTTTTGAGAAAAACTGGAATACATATGTACATCTAGACACGTTATTATTTCAACTGCAGTGTTTATGTTTATTCAAGATCAAGTTTCAGCAACTGTAATAAAACATTGACGTGATTTTGTTCATTTTTAGCTTTGTGTGCACAAAAATTAAACACGTCTAATTACAAATAAGACCGTAACAAAGAATAGCCAAGTATCAAACTAAGTAAAAAATTTCAATGGGCATACAATTTGCAATAAAATCCAAAACACAGTTTATTGTTAAATTGTGCGCTTTACCCGAAGCCAGAAAAGAAAGAAATTTAGAATGCACGCATAAACTCGGCAAACAATGTATCACAATTACATAGGTTATATAAAAACTAAATTAAAAACCGAACTGTAGTTGTTCAATTTTGGAATATGAATATTTTATAGTAATCTTTGTCAATTATTGTAAGATATCAATGCATTTGCGCTAAATGTCGGAATTAATATTCAGAATTAAGAGAGATTTTACGCCAAATTTTAGTATTATTACATTAAAAAACTTTAGAATAATTGCATAATAAAGGTTGTTCAGATTACTTTTAAGAAAAAATTATACCGATATTTATAAACCTATTTATCCTAAAAGTTGGATTTCGTTGCAAGGTCCAGCGTTCGCGGCCCACCGCGACGGCCAGCCTTCACGCCCTGCTACAATGCTTTTATAATTTAAATTTCGTTCGCGCGGCTCGTCTGGTCGTCACAGCGACCGGCCGTCAACAGCTGCGTTGCGACTGCTCATAAACAAGTCGGACGCAAACGCCAAGCATACTTTTGGACATGCTGGCGTGGTGAAAAGTTGATTTAAAATAAATAGCCTGTTCAAATTTACATAAACGAGATTTAGTACAAAATCAAATTAGTGAGTCTAAAAAAGCCTTGGAACTTTTCATTATCGACATTAAGATGAGTTTCAATTAATATTCTGTAATAACCTTCTTGGCTTCTAGATTTGTACAATTCCTGGATTTCTTCTTGTGGAGAGCAACCGCTGAATATCAGCATCTTCTTCATTTTCTATCAAAATTAATGCTTCTAATGTTTCTGGATCCATTTTTCACTTTGCAACTTTATAAACGACTACCAAAACGTAAACTTTAGACGGTTTAAGCAAAACATGTGAACGTAACGGCTAGCCGTCGCTGCCAGACGTAACGGCGAACCGCGGACGCAACAAAATCCGACCTTAACCGGAAAACAAATATTCACTCATTTTTTGTTTTTACTTAAAAAGCACAAGAAAATGTTAAATTAAATGAAATTTTTATTTCTGTCGTTTTGCTTCAAATTGTTTCTTTGCAAATGTTCTGACTTACAACGAATTCTGAATTAGTGTAACAATGAGAACTAAAAAACATCCACTCCGATTCTTTCGTTGCAAATAAAAATAATATCAATCCACACGATGTCTAATAAAAACTAAACGTAATGAAACTAATTACTGCAACGGTGCTTAATAAAACAAGGAAATCCGGATAATAATTTAACATTAACTTATGAGAACCTAAATACAATGAAGATAAAAACGAAATTACTAGTTGTGTACATTTTAGTCTAGACAAATAATTCTACAGCGACTCACAACTTGCACATGTCAGGAGAGCATTTTACTATTGCAGAAACCACAAATCAGAATTTTGTTTCTGGATTTAGAACCACCCCCGCATTTATCATTAAAGTTTGTCGCACTAATTCAAAGTAATTCTGTACATTATGTTGAGATTTTCAAGTTTTAAGGGGCGAACGCATTGGACGCGCCATTACACGAAATTTTGGGCGCACTGTACCTATCTACTCTTACTATACATAAATCGCGGTGTAATTATTTTGAGGTTTTCTTGAATTACCTACATATAAAACTCCTAATTTTTGTCAGTACATAGATGGCGATTTTATTACGCTTCGTTAAGTCAGTGTTCCTAGCAATTGTATCTGAAAATTCTAAACATCAGGAAAGGTTGAGTTAAAATAGTTTATAAATATATTTAACTAATCTTAGTCCTTGTACAAACAAATTATAAGATTAAACTGCGTTTTTCACTTTTCTGGCATCAGATTTAAACACGAACCAAATCCATTAGTTCCAGAGTTGGCACAAGCAAAATTAAACACTTACCTAGCTTCTCAATTGTATAATTCGATAAATTAGTTAACGTTGTAAATGTCGCAGATGTTAATTTTTAAATTCAGAGTCTAAAATCAAGTTGACGCACATAACATTCTTGATTTACAATCAGTGTCACCGTAAAGGTAGTTAAGGGAACCCAGAATATATTTTACAGCTCGGACTAATAATTTTACGGGACAGGACGTTTTATGAGAAAGGACAATTTTGAGGGTTTGCTAAACACGTTCTACAAACCACATTAATTTTATTTTAAGGTGGATTCTTGAATTATTCTACTAACCTAATTTTTACGGCAATCGTCCTCGAATTAAAATAATTATTTCCAATCCTAGACATGAAAAATAATGCGAGTTTTTTTTGAAAAAGGTACCTCTTGTAGTTTTGTTTCTTCGGTGATTTAATGATGGAAAGGGAATACCATGAGAATAAAATTATGTATCCGTTTATGTGATCCTAAGTTTCAGTGGCGTACAAGCTGTAACGAAAGCTACGAACACGGATTCCAATTGGTACAGCATTAAGATTCTATCTCATTTATAATCCCGCAATTCAAAATACTCCATCTCTTCTTCAGCAGTGCTGGAATGAGACGCGTACCTGCGCATCCTACACACCCACCTCTATAAAATAAATTGTCAACCGTTCTGCAGTTCCAGGAAGCAGCCTGTGTCTGCTGCGATGCTGAGATAAACTCCATTAACTACAACCAGAGACAATACTATTTCACAGTGTCAGCAAGCTGCCTGGGACTCCTCTACTATAACCATCTACCTCCATCTAGTACTTCTTGCAAAGGCTATCAATATCATTTAAATCTTTTGTAGTACCTGATGTATTCTAGAAACATTTTTTTAAATTAGACTTCATTCCATTTAGATTACCTTATTTAAATACATTTACCCAAACACTAACAGAATCAATATTATGGAATAATCCCGATTGTTGGTTTGTGGTTGGAAAACAAGTTAATTAATCACGTTAAGCTTGTTCTTTTATACACGTATAGCGTTACATTAAATAGTAACCTTTACACCAATTAAATTTTTTGTATCGAAATGTTTTAAATACTTCGAAAGGGTGGGAATTAAAATTCCTTAGTCGCCCTATCGACCCGTTTTTGCAAAAATAGTTACTAAAGATGTCAAAAATTGAAGTTAAGATGGCCGACACCACCGAAACATATTTTATAGCAAAGTCCAATTATTTTAATAATTTATCGTACCATACTAAAGAAGTTGAAAATGTTCACGTAATTAATGGTTTTAATTAATTTAATTTATTGTTCTACAAAATATTTAATTTATCGATACAACAAAATCATAAATCACTAGTACTGTGAAGGAATTTATTAACATACTGAATGCGCCATCTATTATGTCATCCGAAATGCAATAAAACCTTCAAATAAAAGTCTCAACGAATTTTAATGTATAATTTTTGTTAAATGAGAGATTAGTATAACAAAGCATACAATAAAATAAACAAAATCATATTAACCGCATTTTCCCACGCTACAGTGGATATCTTGTTAAAAATCTAGAGGTACCTAACTGAAACAATATACTAAACTATAAAAAGCAGTTAAATAATATTTTAAATTCTTGATGCCAACACAATACCTAACCTTAACGTTAAAATATTCAGGAACGCATGCATAAGGTCTATTCATCAACCCCAAACGCAGTTCAGCCACTTTTAATAAGCAAAACTAAACGAAACAGTAAATTAGGTAAAAATATATAAATTAAAGAGAAGCGTACGCGGTACGGTGGCAAATCCAGTCGGTACCGCATTAGGTGCACAGCAGGGATTCTATAAAGAGCTCTAAAGTTTTATAAAAATGTCGTAAAGATCTATAAGATAGTTAATTTGACAGTACAAGTGAACTAGTTGTTCAAAACAGCACGTCACGGTGCGGCATTTTTCAAAATTATCCCACTTTAGCAAAAAATTATGATTTATCGTTTGCTTTGCATAGTTACATCTTCAAGACACAATGGTAAAGTAAGTTTGCTCGGTAATTAATAAAAAAAGGTTGCTGATTGATAACTAAAGAAATTCTGAACTTCTCTGATAATTTGTTTTTTTGCAATTTCCCGTTGTGGACCTACGACTCGTGTCTTCGGGAATAAGCAAAGTCGCGGCAAGTTTTTCAAAGTACTACCTAGAATTTATATTTAGGTCCACTATATAAAAAGGTGCTCGACTTCTCCCGTACACCAAGAAAAAAATAAGCTGCCTTTCTGCATCGTTACTGTGAGTAACAACTTTGCAGTGTCGCCCACAGATGTAAGCAAGCGACGCGCTTGCCTCACAAATTATAATCAGAAATGATCGAGATGTGTACGTTTTTTGTCTCTAAGTTTTGCCCCTTGGCTGGTAAATTTCACAAATCCGATGATGAACGCAGCAGGACTTACGTAATACTGATACGAAACTGTCAAAATCGTAATCGTAGCTTTGTAACGAAAGCATACGCCGGCTGTGGTTGTTTTGACAAATACGTTAAGATATATAACATACAAATACACAAATCCAGCTAAAGAACAAGTACTTCGACGTTCAATTATCATTGGGCACCACCAACTTTCCGAGTGATCGCCCACGACTGCACAGTCTAGTATATAAATAATATAAAGAAGAAGATTTCTCCTAAAAATGACACGAATTTTATAAATTAATCCGGCACATGAAACTGTAAATATGAACAATTCTAAGGCTTCTCACCGAAAGATTTTTAACCTAACTAAATAGGTAAAAATATAAATGTTTGCATTTCCAAGCAGCGTGACGCAGCACCAACAGACCAATGGTTTCGCCCTAGTGGGGCTCATCAGTGCTGGGTGGCTGACACGCTGGTTGACGTTTTTTTTGACGTTTTTTCAATGAATAATCGATGCACCAGGAGCATATGTCGTAGAGTATGTTTCGGACTCAGAATGTTTGTGTTGTTTCTTTTCACTTGGTTTTCGGTTCATTTCGGTGTGGGATTTTGTATACTCGCGCACTGTACGGTAGACACTGCACGTACCGCACTGAGAATAGGGTGTAATATTGCATATGCAAAATAATGCAATTTTAAACAAACGATTCCCATTGGTAATTCACGAATACCAATGAGAACACAGCATTACGCCGATTTCTCCTG
>JAHWXV010339458.1:0-20268 GCA_024586415.1 Phrixothrix hirtus
TTCCTAAACAAAATCTAGATTCGTCACTAAAGACAACACGACGCCATTCAAGATTCCAATGAGATCGTTCATTGCACCATTGTAACTGTTGCTGACAATGTTCTGCAGGCAAAGGAAGCAAGTTGCGGACGATATGATGTTAATCCAAAACTTTGGATTCGGCGATAAACTTCACTAAATCATTGATTATCAACTGCCCGAATACAGGAAAATCGTTCTCTAAATGCCAGTTGTCCTAAGCGGCGATCTTGACGTTCAGTCATTCTTCTTGAAGCGCCGGTTTCTCTTTTACGATGTTCCTGGCCATCTTCAAACCATGTACGACACACTTGCATTACATTAGACCGATTTCGATTTACACGGTTAGCAATTTACCCAAATAAAGAACCAGCTTCGCACAAACTAATAATTCGACCTCTGTCAAATTCGCTTAATTGATGGTAATATCCTCGTTGCCGTACTCTAGGCATGATCAGACAAAAAAAAACACGTTAGCAAAATAATGACAACCAAAATAATGTTAATTAATAATGCAAAAGAACAATAAATCGTACGAAAAGCAGACCGAAAAAGTTAGCAAAAAATTATAACAACTGTCAAATGTGACATTATCACTTGATTTCAAAAGTTAATCAATTATTACTTATTATTAGCCCAACAGATCTACCAACTTTGATTAAACAATTCCTACTCTTTCTTGGTGTTGCAATTTTGATGTCACTAAATATATAATTACAAATTTAAATTTAAATTATTTGAATTATTTGAAGTTAGAAAATATTTATTTACACATAGAACAAATCGATGAAAATTAATTTTGTAATAGTAAATGGAATAAACAACAAACTGACTAATGCAACTGAATACACGCGGTATACCTGAAGATTCGCCGTACTTTTAACGGCAATTAAAAACCTTTTGAATATTCTGGTTATGCAAACAAATGAATTTGCAACAATAATCAAAATATTCTGGAATATGTCCTATTTATTCCTTTACCTACTCAAATCGTATGAAATAAATGACTTTAAATTGGCAACCGTCTTATTTAAAGCCCTAAACACTGAAAATTCATTGCCAAGTGGTAATATTGCAGGATTAAATACTTGAAAAATGAAATAATTTATGCAAATGACATTACTTCGAAAACAGTATGTTATATCTTAATGTAAAATGAACAAAAGTTGGTAGACACCATTTTTGCCGTAAATTAATAAATCAATTCATGTTGTTAAAACTATTGAGTCGTTTAATTAAAATTCCATTTTTATGTGGGAGCTGTATGTTGTAATAAATAAGTACTTCGCGTGCTTCGGGATTAGCAATCTTTAAACGAAGACAGGTGAACCATAAAGTTTGCAGAATTATCTAGTATACGGTATTTGACTAACGGTTTGAACCATTAGCTGTCGTCAACGGGCAAAAAGAAGAAAAGCGGTAAAAAGAAACTAATAGGTTTAGAAATTAATAGAACAAAGAAATATTTCAGGTTTTCACTTGATACACTGAGATATTAATGTTAATGTAAATTAAAACTGCTATAGTTAAAACGCGTCAAATAGAAAACGCTCTTGCAACTTCAAGCGTTGTTGTAAAAGTAATGTTTAACGGCACATACGAAAGTAAAAATCAACCAAAGTACAATAAAAGTTTCCTTAATAGGCGGAAGCGATTAAATTTAAATGGATTAAAATCAATTCAGGAAAAGCAGATTACTTTTATAACAATACACCATGCATCATGAACGTCTAAATCACCATGGCACCCTCCTTCCATTCTTACATGCAAAATCACTCTTCCGCAAATTAAATTTACGTTGACACCCGTCAAAGGAGGAAATTTGAAGTTAAGCACGAGGTCTCTATTTCAGCGTTGAGATCCTCCAAAGATCCGTATGAGTTGACACAAAGATGCAGATAGCCGAGGCTTTTTAACATCTCTGAGAAGTGAACGGAGTTTAGTCTACTTCTCAGTGCGCGGAGACTTTATAAAGTTGTTAATAATGCTCAGTTCAACTAGGAGTATAGCTTTTCTTAAAACCTTCGGGAATGAATCTTTTAATTGTTTTTAACAGGTGGAATATTGTATATTTATGTAGGTCACCAGTGAATCCTATTAAAACTGACCTGTTGATTTATTTAATGTAATGAAGAGGCCAAATTAGAATTAAACCTTCCCGTGCGAAGGGAGATCACTATTACATCCCTTCTGAATTAGATCGTGAATGCATACTTGCGTTAACTATGTCTAAATATATATAGTAATCCTAGTTTTAGTGTTCAGTAGTTTTGAGTAGTCCTTCCCGTACCTCTGAATAAGGCCAAATTCAAGGGACGAGGAAGTTATTCTGTAACCCTTTTGTAGCCTGTTGTTTGTGTGTATGTTAAATAAGCCATTTTCTTTATCAATAGATATGCCTTGTCATTTAACTAAACTTTTATTTTTGACAGTAGAACAAGTTAATTGATAATACCTTACATTTCAGATGATAGGTACCAATTTAAGTGCCCCTTTAGATCACGATCAAAGTTAATATTAACATTTGGGGTCTTAACAAAAGGCAATCCCGGGAAAAATTCGCAAGAGACCAGGGAATTGTTTCTATCTATTCCGAGAATAGTTCAATACCTTGAGAGGCCATCTGGAATAGTGGCGCCACGTTCTTTTCCCATATCTCGACTTCTTTTTAGCGCACTTGACGGTATTGATGTACTTTATCAGGAACCCATCCTCCTCCAAAGAGCTAGTGGACATCAGTGCCGTTGGTAGGAGTAACGCCTGACGCGCCCGTGACAAGAATCTAATTGGCGTTCAAATAAAACAGCTACGGGGTGGAACGAGCAGGTCAATCCCCAGAGACACGCTATTCTATCTCTTAGGCCGGGTATTCTAACATACTACACTATGCTGAGTCCCTAAATACACACCGAACGCTTTGAATAAAGAACCAACACACGACGGATTTTTTTACACCAATTACGCGACGAATCAGTGCCAATTTTTAAATGTTACCGAACTCTATTCGACCTGAAAATTACATTTCTCTGTCACATTTACTGTAATTATTAGATTCCTAATCGACACAGACGTAGAAAAGAAACGCGTCTGTCTTTTATCGGATAGGAAGCTCTCTCCTTTTTTAAATTTATTTTCGTTGTCCTGTCAACAACGCCGTTTCCGGCGGCAAATTTAAAAAAAGAAAAGGTTTTGTTCATTATTCGCGGAATGCCAACCAAATTTGGCATCACCCTAGGCAATAGAAATTTTCACCGAAAATTTCTCAAAATAATAAACAAATAACTAAACAGGCCATCTCGTAAAACCAGGTTTTTACTGTCGTCACAACAAAACAAACACACCGTACCGTGGGGTGGTAGACGGCGTGGAAACCTTAAGGCGGTTCATACATACACAGGACAGTAACGCTGTTACCTGTTCTAAGAAGAGGGAGGAGAGGGTAATGGAGGTGCACCTTGCACGAACACGGAGGATATGATATCGGGAGTGAATCTCCGGCTCTAAAGCTACTCCATCTCTCCCGGGGCTTACAATAAAGATCGAACAGGGGGGGTCTTTCACCAATATCAATGAGTTATTATACTATGAGGGAGCATAGGCTTCTACTTCGACTACCAACACCGCAGGGCGGAGGTGTGGAAGTTCATTTAACGAAGGTACTCAATCGTTTCGCCCATAAATGAAACAACTGAGGGCACAGTCACATGTCCAGCGCTCCACAACGATCGCCCAATCGCTGCAGTAGCCTGCGAGCTATTGGACGTACCTAGAGGAGAACAGAAAGGTAAGAGAAGTATCAAAGGCCCGAAGCTTAAAATGACCTGTAGTTGTCTCCCAAGGACAACCTTCGTCCACAGAACTTACTAGGTGCCGAAGACCAAGCCTGGCAAGCCATTAGTACCGATTCACATCAATACGGCTCTAAAAAAGCGATAAGGAAGAAACAGAACAATAGGAAAGAGTAAGAGAAGAAAGGAAGAGATAGAGAAGGGGAGAAAACAGTCATACATTGGTCGCACAGTCCAAGTCAGTCACGCCGAAGATAATCTCGTTAGTCAGTCCAATGTAGGGTCTGCCTTCAAATCCTTGGCGTGCCATACGCCTTTCGACTTATCTGAAGAATCTTCTAGCTCGTACATCTGGTACGAAACCTTCCTTTTAATCAAGAAGGATCGATACATTTCGGTGCCAAATTAGCTGTCATAAAGTGTGAAACATCTGACAACACGATATTTCTTCGCCACACGCAATCGCCTACTTCAAAGGTAGCGAGATTACGCCGCAAATTATACGGTCTTTTATTATTCTCTGAAGCTATCTTAATTCGCTTTGAGATATCCACATGCAACTTCGCCAGCGCAGGAGGTATACCGCTAGTGTCTACAAAGCCCGATGATGGAGCATCACCTTGATTTGTGGAAAGATCTTCGGAACGAGTATTACCCTCCAAAATCATATTTAGACCGAAATTTGCGAAATACGGAGATACTTCAAGAAGTTCACGCGATGCTGAATAAATAGCACACGCAATCTTCTGTAAATATTTGTCCCAAGTTCGTTGATTCTCTTGGACATATGAAGCTAACATGGTCTTGAGTACACGATCCACCCTTTCACTGGGATTCGCTTGTGCATGATAATAAGTATTGAACCTTAACCTCGTACCATACGATGAAGTCATTCTGCTATACTCTTTACTGCGAAACTGCACACCATTATCACACGAGATAACCTGAGAAACTCCAAACATTAAGAAAACGCCATTTTCCATACGTTGCGTAACCACAACAGCGGTAGGGGATCGAAGCGGAAATAGTAATGGAAACTTGGTAAAATAGTCTACCACAACTACGATATAGGAATATCCTTGAGTCGAACGCGGTAAAGACCCAACTATGTCGGTAGCGATCATTTGCCATGGTTTATGAGTACTCGGATGAACTGCCATATGCCCTAAACGTCGTTTTTGCCATGGCTTTTGAGCCGCACACACCGAACATCTTTTTACATATTTAATGAGATCAGCCTTCAGCTTAGGTCAACAATAGCGTTGAGAAACCAGATCGTATGTTTTATAGATGCAAAAATGGCCTGCGGTGGGCTCGTCATGAAGTCTCTTAAGAATTTCCAAACGTTCTACCTTCGGAATCACTCGTTTCCAATTATCCTTCTCGTTACTCAACTCTGGGTAGTGACTTGGAAAGTGTTTGAATAGCTTCTCATCACTAGCTCTCCATCGGTTATACCAAATAGGATTAGCGCTCACCAACTTAAGCATCTTCGCGATTCACCCACCAGGAGGATCTGCCGAAGAAACATCTAGGTTTAGTTTACCTTCAGGGATAGAGGACGTAGTAAGGGTGTCAATCACTGGAACCGTTCGGGACAGGGTATCTGGAACTTCATGTTCTTTGGCCTTCCTGAATAATTTGATAATAATACTGTTGCAATCTGATTACCCATCGAGCTAGTCGACCTGATGGACCTTTTAAATTATGTAACCAAACCAGTGAATAGTGATCTGTAACAACCGTGAAATGGGAAGCTTCAACATAAGGTCCAAGTTTTTTGATAGCCCATAAGACTGCGAGACATTCTTTCTCCGTTACGGAATACTTCAGCTCGTTCCTATCAAGAGAACAGCTTAAATAACAAACTACTCGTTCTTGTCCATCAATTACTTGTGTTAACACTGCACCAACACCAAAATCAGAAGCATCTTTCTGCAAGAAAAAGGGATCGAAAAATCGGGAAATGTCAAAGCAGAAGCGGAGACCAAACAAGTCTTAATTGATTTCAAAGCGGCCTTACAAAGTTCGGACCAATCAAATTTAGTGTTTCTCTTCGTGAGTGAAGAAAGTGGTGCGATGATGGTGGAAAAATTAGGAATGAAACGTCGATACCATGAAGCCATGTCAATTATTCGACGGCCTCCTTGTACAGATCTGCGGGTGGGAATCTTAACAATGGCTGCCACTTTGTCTGGATCAACCAGTAAACCGTTCGAATTTACCACATAACCTAAATATTTAAGCTCGGCTAGACAAAATTTACATTTGTCCTTGCTTAATGTTAAGTCTTCGTCGGTCAAACGAGTCATCACATCCTTTAAAACTCTCAAATGTATCTCAAAATCAGGTGTTCAAATAATTACGTCATCCAAATAAACGAATACATAAGGTTCGAGTTCTGGACCTAACACCGTATCGATTAATCTTTGGCAGGAAGCTGGGGCATTCGATAAACCCCGGTCTTGATTTGTTATCTATAATTTACACCGACGGTTTTATATAATATCTTTGAATAGACGTTATCTTTATTTTTGTTAATGGTGTTAAATTAATAAATTGAACAAGGCGCAACTAATATGCGATCTGGAATCATAATTATATCATCATTTATGGAACCGCTGGAAGTTGTTTCATGTACCATCCGTTAATGTTTTGATTTAATCACTTGGCCTGCTTTCCATGTGAGCCCAAACATATTTTAGAGACTAACTTAGTTCGATTCTTACTAAATTGGGAAAAGTTTTTCAAAACTGGATATTACATTTATTTAAAATTACGTCTTGGTTTAGAAATTCTATTTACAATAATTGACAAAAGATTATCACAAGTTACCCTTACCTCACAAATTTAGAATTGTAATTCAATGATTTCAATTAAAGTTCAGTGTGACATCGCGAGTCTCACTTGTACTGCCACTTTAACTTGATTTATGACAGTAATTAGACTGTTATTATATGTATAAGTTCGCTTTTGACATGTAGCAAAACCGACGCTTCTTAATTTATTATATCTGAATAGATTACTTGGTAAATTTGCTTTTCAGTTAAATTCGAATCCAACAGAGACGACAGCTGTCATCTTTATTCCAACATCTATCAACCGAACGAATCAGAATTTGAAGACTAATTACTGACCGATGGTCATTAGTTACCAGTTTGAGTTGTATCCATTTGAGTAACGCAATTTAATCTATATCCTTCTAATTAAGCATTTAAGTTCAAATGTACTCATTTTTGTTGTCGACTAATTATGATAATTAAAGCTTTATTTGCTATTTTGATTTTTTTATTTCTGATACAACAATTTAGTGCAACGTCGTATAGCAGTTATGTAACTTTTTCATAACAGCTTATCTTCAAATCTCAGCCGGCCAAGTACTCTGTTAATTATCAACTAGTAATTATTAAAGATCCAAAGCGCCCAAAACACTGTATTTTGTATTGTGGTTATTTAATCTACGATTAACTTGTCCACTTGAGATTTAAGCTGCCGAAGAACCTTATCAAGTGAACGCTTTTACAAAAGAACGTGAGGTTACATTGGAATCTTGTCTCTGGTTTTATTGGCGTTGATTTTGGTTACACTACCTTACACCATTTGTAATGCTATTGCGACATTTTTAATTCCTTACCACTAGTTCGGTTATAATTTATTTATTTATTTCAGTTGGTGCTTATATTTGGGGACGTCTTTGGGAATAATAATAGTAATTTCTGAGTACTTTGCTTTGCTACAATTGAGAAATATGTGTTTTGAGAAATATGTTTTCTGACAAATTAAGAACGGTCTCGAGTATTTTCCAATTTTCAATACCCACTTCCTTATTTTCTACACGCATTGCTTTGACAATTTTTGCGATCATTTTCTTCAGCGAACTGAAATTAAAATTGATGCAAGGGGAGTCTTATTTTAAATTTAAGCAGAAGTTTAATTATAATTACCAACATAGCTTCTATGATGGTATAACAAATTAGAGTGTAATGCCGTTTATTTTAAGTTAATGTGGTTAATTTAACTATCCCATAATGGAAGATTATATGTACCAATTATCATCAATAGAAGATTGTGTTTAATTGCAGAACCTTCGCACATCCTATTTGCAGCGTAAATCCAGTATAATCAAACTGTTTCAATCATCAAAAGTACCTGATTTGACGCCTGCTGATCCTCTATGTCAGTTATTTCTATTTATTTTACATTTTGGTCGAACCAATTAAATTAACAATCCACCTAATGGAAGTTAACTGAAAATTCAGCTAGCGACCTAAGTTCAATTAACATTGCCATTTTTTCTGTCACTAAATTTAACAGAATTATCTCAAAGTCTATTTGACATTGACTACGCAGTAGAAAAATTAATGTAGGAATTTTTACAGATACAAGTTCATAAGGGTGCTCTATTTCGCGAATAATAGAATAATTTGTTTAACAATATATTTTGTACTTGTTGTAGTTATAGTTTGTTTTTAAATTTAGACTATTTAGGTAAATTAGTATTCAATTTTAAATCGTTGGATTTAATTTTGATTTTATGCCAATCTTAAATTTAGTTTTATATTTTTTGCACTTCCGGGTCTAAAATGCCACATTTAGTCACTTATTTCCATGACTAATGCGACTCAGGGGATTAAAACTTTACTTCAGTCACAACGTAAATCCATGGCAACAACAAAAATTGTACATTGCTGAAAGCGTTACTATAGTACTTGGCTAATAAAATTTAAATAGCATTTGTCGAGAAGAATACATTGATAAGTTAAATGAACTCCCTAATGTCAAAATCATGGAATTTTAGTTTCTTTAACCCTTTTGATTTAAAATTTTTTGAAAGTGCAAAAATAGTGCTAAAGTGCTTTCCAATCCCCCGAGAAACTTTTCCTCTCGGGACTAAAAGATGCACTTTACTTCATTGGTATATAATATACTATTATGTATATCTTATTTTCTGACTTTATATGATTGCATTGTACAGACCTTAATTTTATTTATGAATATTGGCTTTAAGTTGCATTTGTGGCTATCAGGTAAGACATTTCTAAAAATTCTCCGTTTAATTGTATAGCTAGTGTCGTAGTTTAACGAGCTTTACAACCGTAGTATTACATAGTATTATGATATTACGAGTGATTCCAAACTCTGGACTCTACTCCAAAAGTTGTCCATGAATCTTTGTTAAGTGGAGGAGCGTCCTCTCAATTTTTCTCTCTTATACCTTTACCTTTCAACATAGGTCTATGAGAACTTAACTAAAAGTTAATTCTTCATGTTTGAATCACGTCATCTCCCTAGCTAGTCGTGGATCCCTGTAAGTTCTATGTTATTGATATTATCACCCGTAAAAGGTACGTAATGTCGCATAGTTTCAAAAGATACTTCTTTCTAAATTTTTATTAAAAACTTGTGACATGCCTCCTTTCCTTAAAGGTTAACCTAGTAAAAATAAATCTTTATTGAAAATAGTGAGTATTTTTGGGGCGAACCCTTCGAATTAATTGTAATGTGTTTATATCACATCTTATATAATAATTAATATGGACATAATTGCCCTATTTAATTTTAATTCAAACACCTTTTATTGTTTCTATTGGTATAATTAGGCAATGCGCATTTATATTTAAATTGCCTACTTATTTCCTGATTTATTTTATTGCCTAATATTATAGTTACTGTCAACAGCAAAATGAATTAAAACGGTAATAAAATGTTTTCTTTAAGACCGTCCCTGGCTTAGACCGCCGGCGACATAAGATTGTTGTGCGCAGCCTTGTTTTGACTGACATTATGCATGTACGCTAGATCAAATTGATACCTTTTCTGAATTTTAAATATCATCGTTTTAGTAACTGTAATAATGACTATTTGATTAAATTAATTATTGACAATCATGCACATTGTTGGCCAGATTCGTTCCTTTCCTTTTAGCTAACGTTTAATTATTATTTTAGGGAAAGCAAATTTTAAATTTATTATGTTTCAGGAACGATCCAAGGTCTTACTGAGGGGAGGGTAGGTTAAAAATGATGCCATTTAATTCCCGATTTTCGAAAAAAGTTATTCTATTTTGATTACAAGTTAATTAAAAGTGATTCAATTATAAATGAACATATAATTGATTGATCCTGGCGAATTAATTAATTTATTTATTTTATAGAAAACCTAATTGTGGTACTAAGTTGTTAATCTGCGATAAAACGGCGCTTACATTGCCTTGTGTTTGTTGAACACAATTTGTTCTTAACTAATATGCATGACTACATAACTTATAAAGTCTTTTAATATTTATTACAGTGTGTAATTAGTATCCTTGAATGATGATATCTCTCTATCATAAAATTCTTAATGATCAATCACCAGAACTTATCTTACCTGAGAATGTATAAAATTTATAATTTTCAATTTGACTTCGAAAAATAAGCAATTCATGCCTGCCCTTGCTAATTGCTTTATAAGGCGTTAAGGATTTCAAACTAAATTGGGTTTAATTTTATTAATTCTCTTTGGCTTCTAAATTTATAATAAATCTATTTGACTGAACATTATATTTACTTAAACCAAATATTTATCAAGCTTACTGGCAATTTATTTATCGTTATCTACAATTCAGATTTTAGATTTTCAATTTGCTCTATTTAATTTAGCTTCACTAAATTAAATAAATTTCACATTTTAGTTAGTGGAGGTTGTGATCAAACCTAATTAACCTAATTGTTCCGAAGTCTTTTTTCAGCTTTTGCTAAAAAGGACGCTTTTCATTAAAACTAAGTTAATCAAAACACTTATTTTGTGGTATTTTTGGTCTTCAAAGGATTTCTATGCATCAACTGCTTTGGAAGGTCACGTTACCATTATGGCTGCCACATCTGCAATCAGCCTAGAAGCATAATGGTTATATTCTTCACCACCTCCAGCGGGACCACTTAGTTTCAATGCTTTTGCTGTTTGGTAAGTAACATTAATTCATTATTATTAAATTAAATTAAATTATTAAAATATTTTGTACTTTTTCTTTATTTTACCAATTTAATTCTGTTAAATGCAACTGTTACATCTACTATTAATGAACTATTTTGTTATTTATTTGGTAATATACGTAATTGTCTAAACCTATTAAGTGTAAGTGAATTTGCATATCATTTTATTAATATCACATATCGAATGTTGCGCCCTTTTTTCTTACAATTTGTTTGTAACTTAGCAACGAACGTTAAATATTAGCCACTCATTAAAATTAGAGCTAGCCGCAGTTAACTTGTTCCAATTAATTATTAACATCAGAGTTAAGGCTAAAATAGTAATTTTGTTTGGACGAGGAAAGTTTGAGCAAAGTGCATTTCACATTTAAATGAATCTAAAACTAAACCGTGTTTCTTAAATTGAGTTATAACATATCCAGGATTCTGTAAAACATATTTTGGAGAGTTTCCTAAAATTTCATCAACATGATACCAGATATTGAATTCAGAAATAGATTTTTTTTAATTATTAGTGAATAGCTAAACTGAAAAGAGCAGGTCCAAGAGGGTTACTCTGTTAGCAGCCAACTGAATATTTTATTAAATTTCTTTTTGGAAGTGATTAGATGGATTACCGTAGCATTGCCAAAGGTACGAATACAATAAATAAATGCTTTCTTTAACCATCGACAGAAGGGAATCACGTTCAACGGAATTAAAAAAATTTTCGAAATCAATTTAAGTTAATTCAAATAAAATTTGTTAGGAAGCAGAATGAACAGCAGCTTCATCCTTAATGCGAAATCCTAGCTGCTCCGGTTTGAGATAATCAGATACACATTCAGAAATGGCGACAACCTAATTTTAAAACAAGAAGTTTACATGTGGAATCAATAGTTATAGCACGAATACCACAATTGTTTTTGGAAGAGTACACAAGGATGTACCATATAAAAAAGTCAAAAACTTAGAATTTACCTTATCAGAAAGCACTTAATTACCGAGGGCAGTGAAAGCAAATAATAAACGCCAAACAGCACCACCAACAGATTTTCCAATTAAATATTCAAAATGGGGGACAATATAACATTCGTCAATGTGATGGTGTAATATACGTGAAGCTCAGATGTTTGAGTATTAGTTCTTCCAAAGTATTCTTAACAATGCAAGCCATTAGATGAAGTAAACGCACTTCATTTATGATATCACTATCACTACTAAACTCTTGGACAAAATTAACGCGTTAGCAAAGCTTCTCATGATTACTGCTATTTTTACACCATAGTACTTACGTGATATTATAATTAAATGATTTTAACTAATTCATGACAAATTACAACGGTATTATCGGAAAGAAAACATGAATAAATAATAGAAAGGAACAATGTGACGAGCAGTTCGTGCATTTGTACCGAATTCATACTAGCGGAGAGTATCGTACATGCGCGCGTTCGCACACTGCTCAGCGACTCAAAAAGATATGGAGGTCGGATCGCAGGATGATGTCCATCTTTTGCTCAAAAAAAAGAACCAGAAATTAAAAAGTCATCGGTTCATCCAATGTAGACTAATACAGAACTGGGCACTACGTCATTTATCAAGGATCATAACTCTTAGAAATTATGTTTGGGAGATTTCGATGTCTCTCGTACTAACTGATCGTTTTAGTGCATCCCATAGATGCTCTGTAGAGTTCATTCGGGCTTCTAGGTCATCAATCCATAGTAGGAATATTCACGAATGGAAGGTAGCCAAACACCTCTCTAGCAACTTGAAGCTGAGCTTTATTATGCATAAGACTGAAATTGTTTCCGACAAATTGAACAAATGGTGCCACATGTTCTTTTGAGATGCCTTTTACGTAGAAATGTGCATTCATAGATTTCCCTTGAGTGACCATCGAAAGGAACTCCAGAACATGATTAATCCACCTAAAAGTAGAATCTTCAGAGAGATGTCGCAGGCGCCAAACTTCTTTCTTGACCTCCGCCAAACGTGTTGACACCCATCTGGTGAATTAGGACTCGCTTCTAGTCGTCCATTTTTCGTGTTCTTTTGCAAAACGCAGTCGAACAACTCTATGTTCCCTGGTGAGCAGTGATGCAATAGCCGGGCTTCTATTGGGTAATCCTTCGTTAAGAAATTGCTACATTTCGAGCTGCTGCTAGAATTCTGATTAGCGCTAAATTGGTAGATAGCTTGTTTCTTAAGGCAACTTGCATAAGAAGTCGCTTATCTCTGGCATATGCAGACCTCTTCCGACTTTGTCCGGGGTTTCTAGAGTATCTACCACGTTCATTGAAATATTTAGCAGTTGGGCTAATCGTTAGCTCGTTAACAAGAAAATGCAAAATAGTACTTTAAATCTGTCATAAAATATTTATTGATTTAAAACTTCGAAATATTACAAATAATAATGAGAAGTTTTGCCGATGCGTTAATTTTGTTCGGAAGTTTATTCTAAAAACAAAATATTTTGGAAGAGACAAAGAGGTGCGTCATTATTTTTATGTCTTAGACAAACATGGAAAACACGGCATCTTCCCAAAACTTCGCTGAGTTTGGAGAAACACAAGTTTATTTGCAATATTAATTCTTGCTCTACGATGAATTTCTTTTAATGATGGAATTATTTTCTTGAGTTGATCCAATCTTTCTTCATAATCTAAATCAGATTCATTTGGTAAGATTAAATTTACGTGACAAATGCATTTTCAAATCTGTTAGATTTAAAACTGTTGGAACTGAACAAATACTGCATTTAAAGCTAAGAGGCTCAATAAATGAATGAAAAATTACAGTTAAAGAGTAAAATTCCAAAGGATTATTGTTCTCAAGCAAGTTATTTCTTATAATTAAATTACCACTTCTTTTTCGCAAATTCTTTCTTTTCGTTGATGCACTACAAAGTGACGTTAATGGTACAAATGATAGAACTACGTGTTCATAAAGAAATCTTCGAAGTACCTGGCATTATTAACAACACTTGAAACAGTAAAGTTTTTAATTAAAGGCCGTTTTTAGGTTACTTTTTAGGGTGACACCCATTTTCCGAAAAAGGTGTTATCACTTGCTATATTTTAACTTTAAAGTTTCATCGAAAAATAGCAAAAGATAAACTATTAAATATTGAAATAGTAAAATTAAATTCCTTATAACAAAAAATGGAAATTTTTATTTCAAAAAAATAAATCGTCAAAATTGAATTTGGCAGTTATAACTGAAAACGTTTTTAAATAACTGACTTAAAATTTTGGGTGACACTGATAAGGAAAAGCAAATCCCAGTCAGGATTTGTCAAATATAAAAATGTTATAACTGTTCGGATTTCCAAATATTTTACATTCTTTGCCTATTGTGAGCAAAAAATTTAGCAAATTTCTTAAATTTAAAAGATGCGCGACTTTGATGGATATTTATCGATAATAATCAGTCTGTATATATTTTTAAAGATGCATGTTTTATGCTGTTTTATGCACTTAAAGTTTAAAGGTGTTGTCTACATATTTATAAATCCAATTTATTTTCAGTATAGAAAAGAGCAAAAATGTACAGAATCAACAATATCGCGTCACTTGTTAGATGGCGTCTCTGTTTATAAATGTTTTGAATATTACGTTTGTAGGCGTCTTTTCTGCGCCGCGACGACACCACCTTGTGATAGCCGGCAGTTTTCCGTCGACTGCTTACTGCTGCAGATAAATGTAGTTACCGTGAATTACACATGTGAGTGCTGGTGGGTGTATACACATTTAAATATAGTTCAGTTATAAACAACTCAAAAAGTAAAAGCTTCTTAGGATAATCAAATGGTTTAGAACATTAGGAAGTCTTTAAAAAGAAAGGTAAGAAACAAGTGTTTTTTAAGAAGTGCAGATGCCTTTATAAAAATGTTTACAGTAGCGTGTGTACAGTTACAGAATGTTTTGGCAAATACTTGTTTGTTTAAGCGTACATCAATAAAAACCTTTTATTGTGTTGACAGAGAAGATGTATTTTTTCCAAATATGTTATCTTATATTATAACCGGAACGCTTTAGAATTTCGTCTTGAGGATAAAGCTCAATTTATTAAATTAATTTAAGATACTTTAGTGCACGATGCACACTGCTTAGAAATCTATAAATGTACGCATTTAGTTTATCCGAATAATCTACTTTTGACCATAAATTGCCTTATAAATCTTCATAGCTCATAAACTTCCCTTAATAATAAATATTTGGTATTAGATTACAGCCACCAAAAGTCATATCATTATATCTTAATAAAAGGTCAGTTGTACTAAATGAGTTTATTATGACTCACGGCCAAAGTTACTAAGTATATCCAACAAAAACAAAAATGTAATGGATGTAAACCTTTATTTTTATCTGTTGTGAATTTCATCGACGAGTTAACAGCCAATTTATATATTTTCTGCTTATTTGAAGTTTAATTAAAAATGTAAATAAAACGATTTAAGGGCAAACTTTACTAGTACACCTAAAGTTAAGAAGATCATTAAATAAATAAATTAAAGTTACTTAAAGACTCTAATGACGCTTCGTTGACCGCTGAATTAGATGTAGAAGCTGTTAGTAATTTATTGATTTGCGAAGCTTCAACAACGTTAAATATTCTGACGTTGAGAAATTTGAGGTTTTGGAATTCATATGAGGTTTTGTGGCGTCTTACTTAATATACTAAACATCTTCCATTTACGAAAACAGCGATTTAACTTGAAAAGTTTCTAGCGATTGTGATAACAGCTTTTAGGTTGATTTATTTTAGGTAAAAATATAAATTATACATATTTTTCAGAATAAAAAGCATTTTTTATAAAATTATAAAATGTTGAGAATCATAAGGTGGTTGTCCTAATTTCTGGCCGGCCTTCTCGTAGTTTTAAATAATTGTATTTAGAATTACCACGTTTCCACTTTAATAATACATCAAGGCCTTTGTTTTTAGTAGAGTGTCATTATTATTTATTAAAAATCTTTAATTCAGCCTATTTAACATGACACGCTAACAGTATAACTTTATGAATGTTGTGAAATAGTTAAACCTTAAAAACTAAGTCGTTCTTAGAAACTTCTTCTGGTCTATAATAAATTCGTTTGGAATGATTCCAAGAGGACTTGTTGCCTATAAGAAAATAACAGTAAGGCTTTTAAATTAAATTACTTAAGGCGGATTTATAAACGATTATCGTTTTAGTGACTGATCTAAGACTCACTAATTTCGCGGTCATTATAAAATAACTACAAAATAATCTTAATTACTGTAGGATTGAAAGCAAAGCTAAACAATCTGCCACAGTAATTAATATTGGCAAATGTTTGAAATGCAAATGCAACATGTGAACAAATTTAATAAAATAATTATATTGTCGATTCTAAAATGTTCAAGGCTTAATCTAAATTTTATACGTTGGCCATATACACGATTTATGTGCGGATTAAATATTTTGAATGCATTTATAAAATGTCAAGTTGAAACGTAAAAAGATAGTTCCGTTTTTGAAAACATTTTGTACATTTGGAACTTATTCTTCAATGTTTTATTATTTTTTCCAAGATTCTAAGGAATATTTTAAGATATAACATAATGTCAAGGACATTTTCGCTTATATAAAGTGTTTGCAAAGAAGACTCAAAAGTTGCACATTGTTAAAGGAATTTATACCATTTGTAGCACTTTCTCTTAAAAGTTCTCGATAGCGTGTAAAAAACTGAGCGCTTCAAATCAGCGTCATTGATTATGAACGTTATATAGGAGGACATACATTTCCAAGTCCACCATTACCGATCATTATTAATTTGATCACAACATTATATTAGATTAAATTTGTTTTTTGCAAACCACGTTCCTTTTTTGAAAGAAAAATCTATGGAAATCTTGCAATAGCAATCGTGAGCTTAACTACCTTTTCACTAAAAATATACCCTTTTTTCTTTGCTTGAATGTTTATGTTTGGCGTAGTTGACAAATTGAGTTATTGTACCTCTGGAGATATCCCTGTATTTTGCTTGGGCTTGGGTTGATGTCCTGTTACAACTTGACACGCTTAGTTTTCATTAGTCTTTTACTTAATTTGTTTTCAAACATTCAATAAAGTATATTTTAATGGGTCCATCCTCTAATATTTCTTCTAATGTAGTTGAATAAGTTGGGTTGAGATTTAATTGAAAAATAAAGTAAAGTAAAACTTACTTTACTTTGTTTTTCAATTCAATAAAGTAATTTGTTATTAAAAAAGTTGCTCAAAAAGCAGTTGTAACCAGGGTGTACTTTGTGAAATACTGAAAACTATGCCAACAGAATACATTAAAAGCAAACACACTTTGTAACGGCCAAAATTTCGTTACTGTCTTTTATTGTAAATTTTTAATATTAAAGTAAATGTTATACTACGTTTTAAGAGATTATTAATTCTTAGTTATAATAAAAATGAGGCTTTGTAAAGGTATTTTAGTGTATAGGGAATCTCCAAAGATACGCTACTGGTGTATAATACCTGGATGTGACATCTGCGTAATTCTAATTTTCTGCGCTTGTCCTATTTTCTGTGTGTTCTATTATAAATTTATAACTTATGGAAAGCGGCGAGTACCGCCTAGGCAAATCTATACGAATGAATAAGGAGGATTAACTAGTTGCGTTAATGGGAACAAGATGTAAATGTGGCATAGTTATTTGATATACTGCATTAGAAATAACTTACAGTGTTTAATTATACGTAGCATTTCGCTGAGCAAAGATTATTTCTGCGATACCTTAATTAATTATTAGGGCAACTTTGGGCTAAGTTTGAATATAGAGCATGCAGACAACAATAATTATTTAGATGTAAATCTTATGAACGAGAACTTATTCTATCTTACCCTTGTTACTTAAAGGTAATCCTTTGTAAATGGAAAGTATTCAACATTGTCTGTGGATCATTTATCTTTATCTAAACGATCTTTAAACAAGAAACGCAGACACGCATGCGTGCATATAAACATACACACACACGCACGCACGCAAGCACGAACGCACGCAAGCTCGCAAGCACGCCCGCACGCACGCACGTGCACGCACGCGCACGCACGCACTCACGCACGCACGTACGCACGCATGCACGCAGGTAGGCGCGCGAGCACGCAAGCACGTACGTACGCACACACGTACGCACGCACGCCCGCCCGCACCCACGTTTTCGTTAGAGTGAGATCGAAGGGTGGGATTTCCGTAGTATGAGAGAGATGAATTTAGAATAGGAGGAAACGGGGCGTGTCAGCTTCTACATGTAAGTAGGCGTAGTTAAACTACAAAATGGTGCCTGTTAGTAGTAAAGAGTATGTAACATCAAGTGAATGAGCGTGTCTTGTTTGCATGGTATCAATTTAGAACATGGCGTGCCAACAGTTAAGTATATAGAAATGGAATTCAAAATGGCGTGCCGACAAATAAGTATTTAGTAATGGAATACAAAATGGCGTGCCGACAATTGAATAATAAATAGAAAAATAGAATATTTGGACATAAGAAAAAATGAAGTTAGAAAAGAAAAGCTGTAATAACTGTTTTGCAGGTATTATTGGTATGCAGTTATTGTTGTATATAGTTATAATTATGATGAAAGAATGAAGAAAGGGTTAAGATTAATTAGGACTTTGAAAAAATTTTAAGATTGTTAAGTTTAGAGGGTTAGAAAAATGGAAAGAGAGACAGATTTATTTAAGTTAGTTCAAACAGAATAAGAAAGAAAGAAAAATCTTCGCTTATTATGTTTGTTCGTGAAATAGATATTTGATTTCAAATGGGCGTTATACAGTGATTGGAGTATATAGTTATAATTGTAATACGATGATTAGTGTATATATTTCTTAAGCTTAGTTAGAATTTGAAAACTGATAAGATTTTTACGTTTAGAGTATTAAGAAAGTATATGTAACCTATTTCATTGCTTATATATGTGAAACTTAGAATACTTTTAAACTTTGAAAAATAATAATTTAAATTATTGTGAGATTGTAAAACTGAATTTTAAGTGAAAATATTCCATTTATACCGGTAATAAATTTTAAATATCTTGTTAAAGTAATTTGAAACTGCAAGTAAACTTTGAAAAATATTTTAAATTATTTTTGGGACCGTATAGCAGAATTTGAGTGAAAACGTTATTTTAATCTGAATTTCAGTTATAATGCTGAATCTGTATAAGTTTTAATTTGAAATATTTGATGCCGTAAAATGCAATTTTAGGTGAAAACGTTCCACTTATACCGGCTATACATTTTAAATATCTTGTTAAAGTAATTGAAACTGCAAGTAAACTTTGAAAAATATTTTAAATTATTTTTGGGACCGCATAGCAGAATTCGAGTGAAAACGTTATTTTAATCTGAATTTTAGTTATAATGCTGAATCTGTATAAGTTTGAATTTAAAATATTTGAGATTATAAAAACAGAATTTTAAGTCAAAACGTTCCATTTGTACTCAATATAAATTTTAAATATCTTGTAAAAGTAATTTGAAACTGCAAGTAAACTTTGCAAAATATTTTAAATTATTTTTGGGACTGTAAAACAGAATTTGAGTAAAAACGTTATTTTAATCTGAATTTTAGTAATAATTCTGAATCTGTATTAAGTTTGAATTTGAAATATTTGATGCAGTAAAACGCAATTTTAGGTGAAAACGTGCAATTTATATAGGCTATAAATTTTAAATATCTTGTTAAAGTAATTTGAAACTGCAAGTAAACTTTGAAATTATATTTTAAATTATTTTTGGGACTGTAAAACAGAATTTGAGTAAAAACGTTATTTTAATCTGAATTTTAGTAATAATTCTGAATCTGTATAAGTTTGAATTTGAAATATTTAATGCCGTAAAACGAAATTTTAATTGAAAACTTTCCATTTATACTAAATATAAATTTTAAATATCTTGTTAAAGTATATTTGAAATTAAAATGGCTGTAGAATTGAATTTATGGCGCTTTAAACTAAAAATTTTAGCAATTTTGAAATCAGTATTAAAGAGAAGAATTTTATTTTCTTTCATTTTTAGAACGAAAGTTCGAATGCAAATGAATTGAACTACAAGTAAATACTTCATTTATCAGATTTTAACTTCAAATATATTTTAACAAGATATTTAAAATTTATAATTAGTATAAATGGAATATTTGATGTTGTAAATGAAATATAAATTCAAAACTTTCGTTCTACTGAAAATTGATTGATTTAATATTTTAATTTACGGAAAATGTTTGCAATGAAAATACCTCTGTCATGTTATAAAAAATATCCAAAGAGATATTGAAACGATTCTTTATCAGCAAATACTGGAATAAAAATAACATACAGTACCCATTTTAAACCTACTTAAAACCAACTTAAACCTACTATGCGAGGACAGGTATAAAGGAGGGTGTTAGACCCTCGAAATTAATATGTATAATTACAAAGTTCTAACATTTAGAAAATTAAAATAAATTAACGTTTATTTCAAATTTCTAAAAATATAAAT
>JAHWXV010339482.1:0-10472 GCA_024586415.1 Phrixothrix hirtus
ATATATGACTTAATATGTATGCAAAATTTCAGCTGTCTATATCAATAAACAAACGAGTTATCGATATTTGATCAGAAATAGACCTTAATTTTCCATAGTGGGCCGCTCACGAATCAAACGAACTTGAGTTCTAATCGCATTCGTAGCTAAAATTCTTCTCAGCGCGACAAAAGAAACATTACCGCTAGACAAGGTAGGTTAAATAAATTTAAAGAAGTTGTGATATCGGTAAAATATAGACGAAGATAGAGAATAATCGTCTAAAACATAATCCGTTAAAGCTCATCTCAATTTCTAGCCCACTCAAAAGGTTCGCAAGTAAATGTATACTTGGGATTCCGGTCTTAACTCGTTTAGGCTACTTCGTCTTTGCTTACGTTGAGTTTGGTTTTAGCTTGGAATAAAAGAGAAGGAAAGGAATAACGTGCTATGCTTAAAATTTCGTAACAAAATGTAATTCTAGAAATAGATAATATAGTATTTTTAATCAGTAAAAAAGTTTATATACAAATGCAGTTCCGGCTTTCGAAACATACGCCCTCAAAAAAGGGTTTTTAGCAACTTAAAAAAATTGATTTATTCTACGGTTATCAAGCTATTAGTTATTTACCCTTAAACAATATTTTCAAAGTTCATTATTTGAATTTTTAAAATAATTTATTTTCAAAAGAGTGAAAACATGCATTTCAGAAAAACATCACGTAAAAAATATCGAAATTTCGAAATTTGGTATTACAAAATTCAATAATCTAAGCATTGTGACCCTCCACCTCACCAAGTGGAGACACCCCTCATTAAACATTTTAAATTTAAATTCTAGCATCATTTTGGGTGTACAAGATTTCATAATTTTGTAGGTATTGGGAAACAACCATTTTTAGGAGACTGCAAAATCGGTCCTATATTTATACAAACCGTTTTACTTAATTTACTTAGTTATGATCTACATGCAAACAAGGAAAGTAATGTATGTATTGAAAAAAAATTGGAGCTTTGAATAAATTTCCATCGGGGAAACGATTATTTAATGTTTGTTTACCAAATTTGAAAGCTGTATCCTAACGCACTTTGAACTTAATAGTAATGAATGAACAATAACGTTCTTGAAGAAACATCCGCCATATTGAAAAATATGGGATCTAAACACCATATATATGCATATACATTTAAATAGAATTTGTTTCTAAATTGAAATAAAGTCACATTCATTATGCTGCCAAACTATTTTATAAAATATTTTCCAATACAATACTTAAACTAATTTTCAAATGCGACAGTACATTTTTAACAAAAAGCAAGTGCTGTTTTTTTTAAAACATGACATTATTTCTTCCTTCACGTATTGTAAACAAAAATATGTTTAAGCATCACTGTCCGGCATACCCCTTTGACCTACTAACACCAATACCTAGCATTAAACTTCTATTCTCACACGCAAATAAATGCAATGTTGCTTAAAAAACAGGTGAGTTTTTCTATAGCTACTATCTCTACAATCTGTTCGTTAAGTGTTTTACTGAATTTTTTAATCCTACATTATGGGAAATAACTCCATAAAATACATTCCTTCATATCACCAACCTTAAATATGTTACTTTTCAAAATCTTTATTCCGCACCTTGTCCCAGCCAACTTGTTTTACCGACCACCACCAAAAGATTTCTATCTCAAGAGAGACTACCTTCATTTGTATCCTCCACATTTTAAACGAATTTGTTAAATCGTTTTGGAGTTATCTTGAATAAAATAATCATGATTAGTTTATGCCATTATATATAATCTAATCAAAAATGTGTTATCTTAAATGTTTTTGTTTCACCTACCACTATAACCAATTCCTTTCACCGATTACCACCAAAAGCTTTGGCAACCATAAAAATATCACCTAGTTCGTACGTTCCACATTTGTCAACAATCCCTTAAGTTGTTTTTGAGTTATCGTGAATGAAAGAACCAGCACAGATCACAGGAATTACGCTAAAATGTGCATGTTAAGTACTGGGTCACCAAATTGTGAGATTTCTTCAAATCTGTGACTGAAAAATTTTAACTTATTTTAATAACTTACCTATACTATCATTATCAGGCACGATAAAAATGTTAATATCCTGTCACGTGTTAATAAATAAATTTACGCTACGCGCAAGGCAAGACCAGGCAATCAAAGGTCACCAGAACTAAACAATGAAGTCGGGTGGTGATAGTTTCCAGGAGCATTGACACACCATGTAAATAATAAATTCCGTAACCTGAAACGTAAAGGAAATTCTGTAGATATACTAACAGCTTGCAATTCTAGATAAAGTGATATCAAACATGCCAAAATAATTGACACAAATGAGTAAATCAACAGAAAAGAGGCGGCCTTCATGACTCCTATATATAAATAATAAGTCGATTTTTTTACTATTGCACTTACTAATCACAAGAGTCCGAAAACGGACATAGCTGACCGGGTGATTTTAAAATACACCAACAAACTTGGACTGCAAGGGTACTTCTAAATCGAGAGTAAAATATTCTTTTTAAACAATTACTTACAGTTTCCAAAAAACTCTGTTAAAAATTGCCAAGGAATTGTTTGTGGGTCTCTGCAATATCAGAGCAGCTGAAGGTGTCATTTTAAGTTAAAAACGATAAAAACATGATGCAGTTGTTGTCATTCTAAAATGCAAACTTAACATAAATAACAGAAATTACAAAATGTTTTAATATTAATTTTGTATTTAAACCATCAAAAATAATTAATAATAATAAAACAATATGTTATAATAATGAAATATGTACAATTTTTAACAAATTTTAAAAATTAAATTGTGTAAAATTCCACCGATTAAGATGTAGGCGATTTGTAATTGGCATAGATTAGTGTTCACACAAAATAAACACAACTGCAGTAATTTGATAACGGAATAGAATGTTATTTATTTCCTCTGCGACACGTATTAGTGTTTAGCCATATTTATTTGTATACACATTTTTCTGCAGTTCTCAAAAATTAACATTCTCAATTTTTTCAAAAAAAGTGTTCTATTTTATGTGATTTTGTTGTCCCAATAATATGTTAAAGTATATCGGCCTATTTTAAAATCACCCTGCATGCGTAAATACGAAATAAGTAAACATTGAGGTTGCTTATAAAATTGTGTCAGCGAATTAGAGTTAAGTAAAACTGATTTAAACTTTTTGTTAATTAATAATGAGGAACATTTGCTTCTCCCGTACATAAAGAATAAAACATGAACGCTTTATCGATTATTTATAGCAAATACAATAAAAAAAAATAATAAACTAACTAAATTTACCCAAAAATAACGAGTGCTATCAATAACCATATATTTCAGACACACCGCTGGAATAGCATAAACTTATAACTCAAATATGTACAGTGAATTCACACATAGATTAGTTAAGACAGTTCCGGTTTTGTTGTTAGATCTTGAATATATTCAACTAAATCTAATTAAAATTAAGTAGCAAAATGAGCTTAATCGTACTTTAAGCTACCTATCCTGGTAAAACAATTATTTAATCAGTAACGAACAATTTTTATACAATTATATTATACATTAAAACAAACAATGGTTAAGACGAGTAGACGGTTTTTGACATATTTATTTAAATTCGGCGTATTCACTCTTAAACAAAATAAAGTTCACTTGGCAAGTTCTACTTAATGTAACAATGAAGACTTATAAAATGTGAGATATTTAATTTACTTTACGAAAAAATAATTTGGTGGCACAACAAACGGTGACAAACGTTAAATTTATTTCCAGCCCGAATAATCGTAGTAATAAATTCCAAAACTTAAAATAAAATCGGCACACATGCCAGCTACCACATGCGTAATTGAAACGGAAGTTAAATATGCAGAATTAAAACAAAATATCTTCATAACTAGATTTGCCAAATCAGCGGTTTCGATTCGCACCCTAGTGCGAAATAATAATGCGTGTGTAATAATCAGAGAATATCAGGAAGAACACTACATAAATTAATTAATCAATTTTCAAATATTAAATCTTTCAGATAACTTCGAAGTTAAATTTGCTAACAATTAGCTCGCAACTGTCTAATGATTGGTACAGTACCTCTTAGAGTGATCAAAAACACATTTGAAGGGACCGATTGTGGATATTCCTTTTTCAACTCATAGTATATTAGATCTATCTTAATCTATCTTAACTTAACAGGAAATTTACTGTGCCTTTTTATATAACGAAAAATTTAGTATTGTTATTTAAACATAGTTGTTTAAAATGATAAACACTGTTAATTATGAGTTTTATAGATTGTTGACTTCTTTTTATTTAACGAAAATAGGATGAAGTACTGAGAATAGATAGTTAATTTGGAAATCCAAATTTTGGAAAAAATTTGAAATAAACAAAAATAGAACAGCCAATTTAAAACTGTAAACAGTAAGACTGGTTGACATTTATAAAAAAGCAAATATCAAGAAATAAAACGAGAAATACAATGATGAAGATAGCACTAAATCTTAGGTGTTTGTTCATTTTGTGGCTGAGACTTCGGGATGTGGAAAATCCCTTGGCCGTCTTGGACTAGAACTGTTATATAGTCATTTCGTCATGTCTACTAGAAATTTTCCGAATTTTCCCAGTAGGGATTTTTAACGTGCCAAACATCACATTGACACAACCTACGATTTTACTTCCTTATCCGAGAAGAAGGCATATTTTTTAAATTTTTCTCCGCTAAAAAATTTAGCGACCTCAATCGGGTTTGAACTCGCGTCTGTTGGGTGTAGAAGTAAACATGCTAACTGCTACACTAATTGAGGCGGCTCTTTTAAATATTAAAACAGCAACATTTTGACCGGAAACGCTGTATAATTAATAACAGACACTATTTATGACGCCGAGACAATAATATACCAACAAGAGAGAATAAAAAAGGAAAAACTTCTGTGTAAGATAATTCACAAACTTTAAATATAAATGAGTAGACAAAAAACTAAACGTAAAATAAATGAATTTGCAGATTTAATAAAAGTGGGCATTCAAATTCCTTTTTAAAATAAATGTATTCTGTTTTTATTTGAGGAATAATAATTTCTTAGGTCTCTCATTTAAGTTACGAACCCTCCTAAGTTTCACTTCTCCCTGAAAGTATCACTGTTTACTTGATTTCTGCCGTTTTCGCAGACAAATGAATTAGTTTACCGAAAAGTTCACTAAGTGCCTAGGCAATTTACCAAGTTTAAAACAAATCGTTAAGATTTTGTAATATTGTTTCGACGTTTAATCCCACGTACTTTCCAGAATTCACCGCGTGCCTCCAGGCAACTGCAATACCAGAAGGCGAACATTTATTTCGATACAAGAAGTTGTAAACGTCATGTATGAGTTTTAGATGAGACTTTAGCTAAAATGTATGTCCATATAATTTCGACATAACGCTTATGATCTTCTTTATCCAACTCTTACTCCAACACTATGTTCGCATCTGGGTTTAGGTTTCGTCATCCTTGAGGCATAATAAATCATAACTGCACGGAAAGGCTATATAATTTAAGATACTTTTAGGGACGCCGGAAATGTATCACCAATATCTGATAGGAGAAAACTCCGAGAGAAAGGCTGTTCTATCACGTTACACAGGCAACGCATTTCGCAATATTCGAGAGGTTACATAGGGCAATGCTGCGAAAAAGCTTTACCTCTGCTTAATGCTTTTCAATTATACTATATATGTTGGAATTATGGTAGGGAATCTTCACACAATTAGGCTGACAACCTTAAACGATATATTTAAAATTTATTAATGTAAAACATATATTTTTGAATTATACCAAGGTAATAAAGTATTCCGTTTAATCCCGAGAGATAAGTTTATTTTTTAAACGAGTGCTAGAGAAATAATCTCTAGGAAATCGTCGAAGAAAGTAAAATCGCATAATTTTGATATTGACCAATAATTTGAGTTACCAATGGGAAATAAGGATAGTTAAAGGCAAGGATAAGTTCGGAGAAATATTTATAGGTAGAAATGAGTGTAAATACTGTTATGTATTCCCATCACAACAAGCGTGCCTGCCATCTCAAAATCTCCTCGAAATCTTAACCGGAGCAGGCGACACTGGGAATCGAACTTAAGATCTCCTCAATGCTAGACAGTAAGGTTAACATCTAAACCACCATACCTTGATGCTTTTCCACCGTTTTTGCCACTGTTTGTATAGAGGTTAAGGTCAACTTGTTTTTCTTTTGCTTCGATGGTCATCATATTTGATTACTTCTTTACTATATATCGAATAGGTAAAAGATGTTTTAGTCAAAAATTTTTGATGGTCAGTTTTTAGTAAAATACATGTTTTTGTGTCTTTCGAGTCTGAAAATCATGGTTTTAAAAATTGGTTTGTGTGTACGTGTGCGTGTGTGCGTGCGCATGTGAGTGCGCGTGCACGTGCATAAACGTGCGCCCTGGTGTGCGCGTGTGTGTATGTATATGCATGTGTTAACAAAATATTTCAAAAACTAAAAGGCATATAAAAGTGCAATTTCATATTTAGGTTTAATACTTTCTCAATTAAAATCGTGTAACTAGAAGTATCACTATATTCTTGGAATGTTTAGACTTTCCCGAAATTGGCTCGAACGATTTTTTCTAAACTTCCTAAATTTTGTTTGTATTTAGTGTTCTTTTATATGAACCAATCAGTTTTATTGGGAAAATTTCATGAATTGAGTGACAATAATTAATCTCCAGCGTTAAGCAACTTGGTATGGTTTGCCGATTAGATGTTTGGGCTTCGCGCAACTTAAGTGAAAGAAATTTAGTCAATCAAATTTCGGCTTGTGATTCACTGCTAAAGCACAATAAGAACAACCATTTTTGAAGCGGATTATAACTATTATAGAAATATCATAAAAAAGGACATTGGACTAAACTAGAATCAACTTTATTTACCTTTCCCAAAGCCTATTTACACACCAAGATGGATATGTATAGTGAAATTAGATAGAGATTTTGTTTTAGTAGCATTATCTCTGATAAGCGTGCTTGCAATTGATCAAAACTTGCCAATATGAAAGCAACGGTTTTTATCAACGCAAAACGATACCGCACGTGCTATTACAAATTTAGCAAAAATTGAGATTTCCACCTATTTCAATCTTTGTATAATTCGAGATTCTCTAAAGGTCTATTACTGAATAGTGAAAAGCTTGCAAAATGTTATAGAACAAAATGAAGTTATATTAGACCAAAATTAATTACGTTTCTGACATTACTTTTCAGCCAACCCAATACGACTAGAGAGAAAAATTAAAATTACTCAAAAGAATCCTTTACAAAAATGACAAATGTGTACCGGATGGTCACAAATTATTAATCAAGTACAAATCTGAGTTATACACGCAAACACCAGAGAGCGTGACAAGGTGATTTTTCCTTACAATGAATATTATCTCATATTTATCCCAGAAAATGGAAGCAAGAAGTTTTTCGACAAAATTCTGCGCAAGAAATTATTTGAACGCTACAGGAACAGCATTTCGGCCCACTCTTCCGACATTTCCTTGGTCGTGGCATATAATAATGAATTCAAGTTTCATTCGTTGTAACAATGGCCCAAAAACTTGATACACATTGGTTCGCTTAATGTTGAAAACTTGATCTTGTAACTATTTGTTCGTCTTTAACTGATGTTTACACAAATTAAGCACCACAAACTCAGTATTTGATTGTAAATTGTTGCTTTGTCAAATATTTGATTACTCAAGGATATTTGATTTTGCCAAATTTGTTAAAATTTTTTAATGTTATTATTTGAACATGCATTTATCCATGTTTATAATATGATTTTTAGTTCAGTCAATAAATACCCCATTAGAGATTATAGAGGACATAGATGGGGAGAATTTTTCTCTTGAGGATTGTGTTGGGGAAAGTTAGCAAATAAAAATACTAAAAGTCCCCTGCCTTTTCCCAGCCGGTTTAAGGGGGAAGGGGATGAAAAAGGCAATATTTTCGCTTTTTCGCTCATAACTCGGAAACGGTGCGTTGTACAATAAAAAGTATTTACAACGAAATAAAATATAATTAAATTTTCTGTAAGAATAATTCTATTCATTTTCTTTTTATGTGTTGTACTTCCCGAGATATTCGCCAGCGAAGATTAATAATTTTCGAAAAACTTTTTTGCCTCGCGTTTCTTGTCAATCTTGTCCTTGTGGTTCCTCAGCCTTATATTTTACAGAAAAGTTATTAAAAAGGAAGTTGTAAAGTACTAAATTTCCTTCAAAAATGTGTATATATCTATTAATTTATCTTTGACAGGTTAGAATTTGCAACAACTTGAATTTTTCGGACAAACTTCATGATCTCAACAAAACCTAACTTTCGTTATTATCGAAGATGTCGACCTGGCAGTGTTGCTTACTGCAAACGCTCTACCTGATCGTAATGTTTTATTTATAAAACCAGGCAGAGGAAAAGTTCCAACACATGTTTACTCCATCCACCAAATGAAACAGCTAGAATTGAAACAAATTCTGTTCCTACGTGATTTTGCTAGGTGCGATTCAACATCTGCAGCATTTCGGAAGAATAAACTTAGTTTTATAAAACTTTACCTAAAACACCCTGATGTTCGAAGAGCAGCCGAAGTGTTCCACAACCTCTCCTCCTTGCCTGCTGATGTTACCGAAGATGGACAGTTATGCATGCTAAAATGGTATGGTGCTCCAGCAAAAGAGAGCTTCTTCAATACTTACAGATACCATTCATTTTTGAAATCTGCAGTAAATATGAAACTGGATCCCTCATCACACAAAAGACCATTCATTTCGCACATTTCACCAAGTGAAATTTTGGTTGGGAAACCAACTAACCCCAAAGTTGTGGTATTGGGAGCACAAGGCAAACTATCTAGCTCCGGTTCTGACCAAAGATCCAGCATCACCAAAAGAACTTTTGGACTTAATCTTCTGTAAATGCACTAAATAATGCAGGAGTGCCAGATGTAGCTGCAAGAAAGTTTTCATGAATTGTTCCACTTTATGCCCCAACCGCCAGAGAAACTGTTTAAACAGATTGCCTATTTTAATGAACGAGGATAACGACGAAGATGAACTCCTGCTAAGAGGATAATTCATATTCACAATTTCTGCTGCCATTAATTTTCGAGTTCCATGCAGAAGCCGGGCTCTCTCGTTCCAAAAGGCACAGATCAAGATAATTTGTTGTCATGCTACATTTTTGATAAAAATTATGAAGTAATGCTTCTTGTAATTTTAATAAAAATTTTTAATTTTCCAAAACTAACCTCTCGTTCCAAAAGGCACAAATCAAGATAATTTGTTTTCATCATGCATTTTTGATAAAAATTTTTCAAAATTAACTTGTTTTCTTAAAACCGAGTTTTCAATTTTCGAAATTAATTATTCAAATTGCTACAACTACAATTTGCTTAGGACGGGGAAGATTTTTCTTAAAATAAAGTTTTTTTCATACATAATTAATAATGACAATAACGAAGTTTAGTTTTGTTGAGATCACGAAATTTGTTCGAAAAATTTAAATTGCTCTAAATTTTAATCTGTCAAAGATAAATTAGTAAATATATACATATTTTTGAAGGAAATTTGGTACTCTACAATTTCCTTTCTGATGACTTTTTTTATAAAATATAAGGCAGGGAAGTCATAAGAACAATATTGACAAGAAATGTGACGCAAAAAATATTTTCGCTGGCGAATATCTCGGAAACTACAACACATAGAAAGAAAATGAATATAAACATTCTTGTAGAAAATTTAATTATCTATATTTTGTAGTGAATAAGAGTACGACGCATCGAAAAAATGGACTATTCAGCCTCCCTTCCCACATGAAGCGGCTGGGCTAGGGCTGGGGACCTTTAGTATTTTTACCTCCTAACCACCTCAACACATTCCTCAAGAGAAAAATTCTCCCCCATGTCCTCTGTAACCCCTTCGTTGACTGGATTATTTGTTTACTACAAATGACCAAGACGAACTATATATCGGTACCCACCGTATTCGATTTATTAACGTTTTCAGCTTCCCGAACGTTGCTGTTGTTACTTAAGTCTTCCCCTGAAATATGGTTTAGCATTGAAATAATGTTTTATGGAATTACGATATAGTCTTTGTTAAGTAAAATACACGCACTTGAAGTTTTTCTGAAATTACCAACATTTTAGAACGAAATAACAATTTGTCACATCTTCCCTAACATTGTGCCACAGGTTGAAACGGATTTAAAGCCCTGAAGATGGTCATAAGGACTTTTAAGGACTTCCCAAGGGTATTTGCGTCGACTAGCTTGCAGGAGGGATGGGGATCTTAACGAAACTTATGATATACGTGGCAGCTGCTCGGGAAGAGTTATCTTTTTAGTACAAATACTGGTGAATAGTGAAAAAGGGCGCCACTAGCTTTAATATGAAAGTAGCTATCTTAGCCAAAAAGCTAGAAAGG
>JAHWXV010339495.1:0-15186 GCA_024586415.1 Phrixothrix hirtus
ACACACACACACACACACACACACACACACACACACACATAAACACGCATGCGCCTACGAACACGCGCATATACAAAAGTACGCGCACGCACAATCCACGCACACACAGACGCAGACACACATGTAGATACACACGTAGATACACACGCAGACACACACGCAGACGTACACGCAGACGCACACTCAGACGTATATTCAGGCGCATACGCGAACGCACACATAGACGGGCACGGAAATGCGCACGCAGACCCACTCGCAGATACATATGCCGACACACAGGCAGACATACGCAAACATATGCACAGGCACACACGTAGACACACGAGGACACACACGCAAACATACGCTGTCACACACACAGATACACACCTAGGCATAGTTAGTCACCCACGCAAACACACACATGCACACATAGACATACATTTTAGATGATATGGGCGAAAAACTCGCTCTTTATATTATCTGCAGTGAAAAAGTAATCATTCATTATTTGAATTCAATGACAGTAGCAAACTTTCTAAGGTATAATGTGATCTAATCACGTTCAACAAGATTAAATATTCGGAACGTAAATAATAAATAATTAGGAAATAAATTAATAAAGATGTATTACAAAAGTTTAAGTAATATTAATTTGATAAATGGAGAAAACCATAAAACAAGCAAAATTGTTTAAAAAGCATTTAGTACAAACAACGGCATTTTTATGACATTCTCAATAAATTAAAACCGCCTCTACTTTTATCGCTACAGTACATACTGAAAACATAATTAATAGTATATAATGATACAAGTACTAAGCAAGCCATTAATACAAGCGCAGCCGTTTTAATTATTTGCGAAATAAAATTAAACATTAAGTTCAAATCAAAATCACTTTTTATTTGAAACAGGTTACTTGATATTTTCAGAAATTCTACCATGTAGGTAGCAACTGCTTCATAAGGCGTAAATAAATAAATTATAGTAATTGAAGGTGTTACCTAGTAGCCTTAGAGTATTGCTTGCTTTGAATGCCTTTTACGCACGTTGCTAAGGTGTCTAAATAAGAGTTATGATACGGAAATAATAAGAAGATTATTCAATGTATTAAACATATAAAAGTGACGTTTTATGCAATTTTCAACGCAATCTGAGTATAACTCTTAATTATTTAGCAACAAATACAAAAGCCACCCATGGACAGCAATTTGGGTTGCCTATTTGGGATCATTTAGGATTGTCGTCGTTGGTAAATCATCCCATATATTTAAAATGTATACATGATTCTATGAACGCAAACAAAATTATGCTTGGTACTCCTAAATAATTAAACTTAACATACGAGGGATGCTGCTTAAGCTTCGGTATGTGGCAACTCTGCAGTTTGCAGGACAATTGGCATACAAAATTCGGGAAGTTTGACATATATATTATCAAACAACTGTGTCAGAAAGAGTGCATATAGAGAAGTTTATTACAGAATAATTTTAAAGTAAGCATACGGCGGAAAATACATGGATTTAAATCGTCCACATTTTTGAGCAATGATTTTGTTTTATTATCGATTGAGAAAAAGTGAACGGGAATGCATCGCTGTTCCAAAAATTGCTTTTAGTGATGAGGTACCATCAACGAGATCAAAAATAGCCGAAAACGTCAATGGCGTACGAGAAATAATAAATGCGGATTGTTATATAAGTTATAGAGAAATTCAGTAATCTTTAAGCATCGACATCAAGTAAATTAATCAAATTTTACATAGCCACTTAGATGTAAACAAATTACGTTCACAATGGGTTCTCAATCATTCTACTGAGGCTCAGGAACAGGCTCGTGTCAAATGATGCCGAGAAGCACTTAAATGGTTCAATTCGGGTACATCAAATTTGGTATACATTGTCATTCGTGATGAAAGTTCGATATATGCCTATGAATTTGAAATGAAGCAATAGCCGACTATTTGGGTGTTTCAAATTGAAGCAGAGCTAACTAAAGTGTTCTTGCTCGCAGAGTTTCCAACCAACGATGGCTTATTTTATATCAAATACTGCTCATGTGGCTACTATACGTTTTGAAAACCGTAAAATTGTAAACGCTGAATGGCATACAACCAACTGTTTACCACACGTTTCGTCTAAAATGCGAAAAAAATTAAAATGACGAATTATTTTGCATGACGGCAGTAACAGCTTACACATAACACGACAAACTGTCAACTATTTGGCCCGTCAGAAAGTTGAATTAATGTCTCGTCCTACTTAAAGTCCCGATTTAAGTCCTAATAAATTTTTTATGTTTTCAAAACGTAAACATCGTGGTAACGATTTTCAACGCAGACTACGTAGTTGCAGCGTTCAAGAATGGAATTTTGAGAGTACCGACTTTTGAGTGGAAAGAATGTTATGACAAACTGATTAAGTTGCATGAAAAAATGTATAGAGTATAAAGAGGAATATTTTTAAAATCAATAAAGCAACTTTTTTAATTCTAAGTATATTCGTTTTCTTCTATCCCGAAATTAAATCAGCGTTCCTCGTACTAGACATGTGCAGTAAATAATTATTTTAGATGAAGAAGTATCCCTGAGCATTTTAAAACTATTATCGTTAAACATATGCTCTACGCTTAAAGCTGTTGCTCAAATGCGCTTTGTCAAAAAGATCGATTCCTATTTTTAACCCACTATCTTACAGCAGGTTTCACTTCCTCAAGTTAGTCAAATATAATCCCTTTCGCATCATTTCCATTGGCCTATATAAATAAAAAGGTTCACAAAGCTAAATCGGGACTAAAAATTGACTGAGGCATAACGGACCATGCGAGTTTCTGAATTACCTCTTGAATATCAATTCTGTATGGGCTTTACACTGCAATGTTGTAAGACAATAGTGAAATATTTTTTGTGCTATTTTCTTTCTAATGGTTCTCTGGCCTCACTTATGTTGTTTCTGAACTGGTAAATATTTTTCTATTATCTTCCAATGGGCTTTGGTAAATGGTTTTGCATATAAATAAGAACGCGGAAAGTCATTACATGTGTACACATCAAACACACCGAGCTTAAAATTACTGGCAATATTCCGTTGTTGTTTGCACATGTACTTTTTATAATTTTAGAATCATAATACGTGATTTTGGACTTTGTATGGTAGGAGATGATTTCTCATCTTCACGCACCATATCATTATTTTCCTGTCAGGGGAGAGAGAATTCAGTCAAGATCTTATTATTTACATATCCTAGGCTTAAATGACTGATATTTTGCGTGACATGTCATATAGCAATCATCACGCCATTACAGCAGTTGTTTCAGCAGAATGTTTTTACGGTCGATTCTTAATGTTTCAGTACGCAAAACATTGCTTTTCAGCAGTTTGATAAGAAACTTGTAAAGATAATGAAAATGCAGTAGTCAAGGCTTAACCTTTTTTCCCTCCAATGCGAGACTGCCTTAGCCACGTGGCCCATTTCACCAAAATTATCCATCACACTGGTATACACCGAAGATTTCAGTACCATTCTATCAGGTTTCCCAAACAAATATAACTTGATACCATACTTATGTGCCTTGTGTTTTATATGATGTACAAGAGACAATTTGATGGGTTCGTCTAGTGATAGATTTTTAGTGGGATAATAGGACCACTAGGAGTCCAAATAATATTCCCAATTCATCAACTGAAATATCTCATCGGCTTGTAATTCGGAAGCGTTCTCTTATAATCAGAGAGTGAGATGTTTCTTCAGTATTAAGGTTCGTTTAATTAATAATTAGTTTATAAAAATTGTGAACAATTAGCAAAATGAAAAAATCGATTGTTTGGTTACTTGAAATGAAAATAGACATATGGCAATCAAATCTAGTTAATATAACCAAACTGTACAAAATGGGAGCATCCAGCAAAACATACTTATTAGTAATAACATAATCGAATGGTTATACGTTTCGCAATATTTTCACTAATTATAATTTTTGCGATATGGCACTCAAATTTCTTCAGCGGCTAATTACTTTCTTCGTTTTGAAACAAATATTAATTGGTCGTTAATGCATTTAAATCAAGTAATAACTAACTAACCTGCATAAGTGCAAGAGACTTGTTCATTTATTGTTTATCATATTAATTTATAAACACCAAATACGGTTTCTATCTCAGTTTGCAAGATGTCTCAAGGAACAGTCCAATGTATCTTGAAGCAGCCTTGAATCACTGCTTTGAATATGGTGGAAATTTGAATGCATGTAGGTAAATATTCTGTAATTCTCTCTTTCTCTAGAATGCATGTCGGTGCATCACGGGTATAGTCTCCATCCCATCAAAATCTCCTGCTGAGATACAATATTTATTAGATCATTCCATCAATCTGGGATCCGTGATGTTGTTGTCTAATTCGTATAACAGTTTTTGAGATCCTCATTTGATAATGTGGCTATATAATCGCATTTTGGGATTTGTCACGATTTTTTGCGAAGAGGCCCAATTCACTACCCCCATAGATTTAAAAGTAGTACCTTTTTCAGAAAATTATGCCTTTCATGAGGGACTGACCACATATTTATAAGCAACACTAACTGTTCGCTATTGATCTAAAATGCACAAGGCAACCTGATCTGTCCACAGCGCTTGCGTTTGACGTGCTACTAGGTCGTCCGCAGTTTACTTGTTTTTTTTTTAATATTAGCAAATATCGCTGGCTTTAGTTTAACAAATTCGAGAAAGATAACAAACTATGCTCTCAGAACATAGATGTGATGACTTCCTTGGTAAACATTTAAAGATTAGTGGACATAACGGCAACGTGTGTCGCCATTTAATCGATCGATTTTTAGTTTCTGTATCATAAATCATAGATATTCTATTTTCATCCCTAGTTACCACATTGTCAAAAGAATACTCCTCGTTCCGTTAAAGGGTTTAAGGGTTCGACATAAATCTCTATCCCCTTTTCCCAACATTCTTTAGTTAACTGGCGAGGTATCATTCACGTACTGTAATGAATTCGCTAAATTATATGAAATAAATGCATACTGAAAATCAATGTCAATACTATTTGTTCTGGTTATAAATACCTCGAATAGTGTGGTTTATACACAATTAAAATTAAAGACAATTCTATTTGGACAAAAGTGTTAACTTCTAAATTCGCTCTTGTTATAAGTATAACTTTAATTATGTACCCTGAAACTTATGTATGTGTTTATTCCTGGAGATAATTTGTAAACAAAGTTCGATGTTAATTAGGTTTATATTGAAGAGGAGAGTATCTCAAGATGCATCTCAATAAATCTAAATAAATAACTGTAGAAACAAGTATCTTGATGTGGAGTTTTTGAGGTGATAACATATAAGAATGAAAAAGCAAGCTATTAGTTTGGACTTTTGAGGGTGTAAATAAATAAAATACGATAAATAATGAAAAAATTAATTAAAACAATCGGGTACAACTATGTATTCTAGATTGTAGTTTCAGTAGGACACATATCAAAAATAATTGAATTGACTGAATACATTTAAGTAAGTGTACAGTTAAAGTAGCTCTTGGAAGGCTCTAATCAAATATCTGACAGAATTTTGATCTTTGTTGATATGGAACAGCTGCTGTCTACTGCTGAGAATTTGAATTCAACGAGCTATGATTAGCTAACGCCATGTAGTTTTTCTTATTAAATTAATAATTTGCATCCGCCTTGTTATATATGCTAGTTAAGCCGATAAATAAAATATAGGATAATTACGATAACCACAAATGGTTGCAGGATTTAAAACAAATATGTTGGATTAAAGCCTAATAGTCGCATAAACGTAATTACATAAATAATTAAAATAGGTATGAATAATAATTTTGCTGCCTACAGAGACATTTAACGAAAGTTAAGACTTAACCTATAAAGCCACCTCATTTAGATTTATCTGAAAATTATATACAAAAGTCCACAAAAATCTATGCATAACATGCAAGATGCAGGTTAACAAATTACACAGCGTGATGGGTAAATAATGTACGTTATTTGAGTTTCAGTAAACGGCGATGTAATATCGTAGTTATACCTAGGAAACTAAATCAATTTTAGTATCAAACTGATACCACGTCTTGCGCAGGATACTGATGCCTGCAACTAATGCAAATTACGAGTACAAGGTGATATATTCAGATACTAGCGCCAACCTCGCTTAACACGTAAATTCGGTACTTTTATAATACTACGAAGTATAGTAAATAATTGCAGGGAAAGTTACCAGAAAACAAATTTAAAGTCGTTTAAATAAGACCCACACAGATAAACGGATTAATAAAGGAATCAGCAACTAGCTTACCATTCTCGAATGCTACACTTTAAACTGCCGATTGCCCTCTTGCCCTGTTGGAATTTTGTAATAGAAATAAAATTTAAAATCTTAAAAAATAATTAATTAAAACTTCAGCCAAATAATAAAATACCAACCACTGCTTCTCACTGCGTATAAATAACATGAATTAAAATTTAAAAGAGAGACCTTTCCCCAATGGCAAGAAGAATTCAGAAAACGATGCGTTAGGATCAATGGCATGAAAGTAACCCCCTAGCGAAGGAAACTCTTAGCTATTGCGCCACTTAAACTCCTCTGCGCAAAAACGGCTTTAATTTTCAAACAAATACACAGTTATTCAATTACTTACACTTTGATAACTATTTACAACGTAATTAAAAATGTTAAATGTAGTAATTCATTCACAAAATTTAAGAAAGGAAATTGTTGGCAATTCAAGACAGAAATTAATGATTATCTCTAATTATTAATGCCATGTTTGGAACGACAAAACGGTTATGTAATAATCAAGGCTATATATTTTGGTAGTTTATTTTTCTGAAATGTTTATTAACTTTTGTAATGGTTACAATGCTGAGAATTATATATTAATCGTGAAACCAAAAGTTATCTAAATGTTTAATACGCAATTTAGTTCTTACTAAGTTATTCCTGACAAAAGAGGTCCCAGAACAGCTGAAAAGTAGCTTTCTCTGCTGTCGAAACTTTGAAAGCATGAATTTCATGCAAAAGGAGCACCGTGTAAATAACGATTTCCCAACTAACATTAAGTTCTTGAATACCGTTTGCCTACAAATTTGATAATTTCCAAATTTTGGTGAAATCTTACAACTATCTTCAAATTGAGTTACTAGAAGGAATTTAGGCCTGGTTAGGGTGATTAAAATATAGATGACTAATAAATTAAATTTTTTTTTAAAATTTGTAACGTGGCAATACCATAAAGTATCACGGGCCGTGTACAGTTTTCTCTAGAAAATTATGTCCACACCTTAAAGCACTAAGGAGCCCTTCCATCACAAGTTGACCATTACTAATCATCGCATAAATACGCAGCTTTATTTTTCCGTACCAACAATAATAAGCCTTTCTAAGCGTGGCTTATCAAATATATCTGATTCATTAGCTCTAATTTTGTTCATCCATCTACGTACTTTGCTGACATCAATTGTCAAATAACCATTCATTTATCAAAATTTTCGATGAATATCTGAGACCAAACAACCAAAAAGTCTATGGGCATTCTTTATTTTAATTTACTGTTCATATTAAAATAATTTTCAGGACCAAACAACATGATAATTTAAAACACTAATGAAATAAGAAAATAATAAGTGAACATCACCTTCCTAGATTATTTTGTATAGTTTTTCAGAACAGCGCGAAACATATTGGGTTGTTTTGAAATAGTCATAGTAATACTATTACCTATTAAAAGAAACACATTTTTGAAATTATTAATTCCCATTAAGACCATTTTTAAAAAGTCTACATACGAAAACATTTTATAAACACCTAATATTTATCACATAAACAATCAGTTACAGAAATTTAAGAAAAAATGCTTAATGTAATTCTTTACAATAATATGTCGAATTGCACTCGTTTACTTACTCATAAATGGATGCTTGACCTTCGGCCACCAATAATGAATTAATTTTTATTTGTAAGTGCCTAAGACCTAAATAGATATTGAATTTCAACAACCCATTTTATTTCTGCTTAACACTTGACCTCAGTACACTTAAGTCTTGGTTGTCTTTTGTTACATTAGATAAATTAAACGATATGGAATCTTCTTATTTAATTTAAACTTAAAAATAAATTACTCCTAACGATTGGTGTAAAGTTGCATGTTAGACTAAAGTTGGTTTTAAATACAAAATGCGTTCAGAACTTGTATTACTATGGGCATATGTGTAATGATTTTTAAAAATTATACATACCACGAATTCTTTAAAAATAGATGCAATAATTTATAAAATATTATTGATTATCCTTTGCTACCGCTTTAGGTGCTGCTGTATAATCTTTATGAGTCTAAATGTGATTTAAATTACAGTATGTAATAAATTAAAAAAGTTAAGACGTTATTTTCCATTTAAAGTAATTGGTCAAAATGCATGTGGTGATTAAAGAGAATAATCTCTTTAAAATATCCCAGGATGCTTGTACAAATTTCTGATTATAATTAAAAATAACAAGACAAAAAAATCATTAGTTTCTTTTGGAGATTGAGGTGACTAACATAAACGCAATTCACAATAAAACAGTATAATTGATAATTATTAATTTATAACTATCACAAAAATACAATAAGCCTGTAAGATAATTAAATGTTTTTATAATATGACAAGTTAAGTATGAATTAGCTATTGCAAGTAGCTATGAATAAACTAAATTTCTTTTAACTTTTAACACCAAAGATAAACATTTCGTAAAATAACTTCTGGCACCAGCAATTACAAGAAACATATATAAATAATAAATTTTATATCGCTTAGCTGTATATTGAGTAATATATGAATGGTCAATTAAAGAAGTATTATTAAATAAAGTAATGAAAGTTCAATATTAATTATTGATAATCATTATACTAGACTGTATATAAAAATGATTTCTTAAAATTAAACATACATACTTATAAATGTAGACACTTTGACATTTATGATAAAGTATTTGTTTTACATGCTGGCCTCAAAAATTGCGTTGATAGGAATTATTTAACAGATGTAGGTTCAAGGCTAGAAACACATCGTTACCAGTTTATCGGATGTTAATTACAGTAAATTAATTTCTACAATTTCATTTCTGGCTTGGCAGCTGATATAACATCCAATACGTAAAGACAGCAATTAAATGTAGAAACCTGTAATAAGTGAATTAACAGAAGAATCTCTAGCGACAAAAAACCAAGTTTTCTTTTTTAAAACAGTACTAATAGCTTATGAAAGCATTAATTAGGTTTATAAATTTAAAAACAACATTATGGAAGCTGGCAATTAAATTAGTTCGTTGTTATGACATATTCAACCTGTTTCTTCAAAGAAAAAAGCATGATAACCTTACGCTTCGCTTATACTTTTATATCTGCCCTCAAAATCCTAAACTGTATTCTCGGCTTTCAATAATTCACCTAATGAATTTATGGAACATTAAATAAAGTTCGCTAGAATTTTACTAAGATGAAAGCGCAGGTAGAATTTATATAAAAGGAAAACGTAAATAATTAATGAAATGAGTAAATTTACCGCTGAAATGATTTAAATCAAATGAATTTATTACCAAAGCTCTATTAAACCTAAGGGCGATCGGACCATTGATGGATAGACCATTCTGTGTCCTGAATAGGAGCCATCAACCGTTAAGGAGTGTTTACTGGAGCCACATACATGAACCCTTTCATGTGTCCTTACAGATAAAAATCACAAGGATTTAAATCGGGTGAGCACGCTGTCTAATGAACTGGGCTATTACGGCCAATCCACCTATTACCAAAGTTTTGGTTGAGCCTTTCCCTAACAGGATGTTCGATGTAGGGTGATGCATCTCCTGTAAAAAAGATCAGACGGAGATCGTCCAGCAACTCATTATCTAAAAAGTTCAAACACGCTTCGCTATTTAGTCGCGTAGGTCAAATGAAAGGCGCAATTAAGCGATCGCCAAGGAAAGCTACAAATGCGGTTAGACAAGGCCGTTTCTCATAGAGATCTTCCCAAATCAAGAATTTTTGTCACTGCAAATGTGAGTGTTATATAAATTGTTAACGCCCTGACGTGTAAATTGTGATAAGTATATGTTATCACGCGCTACAATATCGTAAACAGAGGTTTGAGTATCTATCCGTTAATTTTTGTAAGCCGAAAATGCAAAATAATTTTGGAACACCCTGTATCTTCATGAAATAAGGGTTAAAGTATAATTTAATTAGAGACCAAAATTCAGAGGTTCTTAAAAATGTTATTGTAGATTAGTTAGTAGAATAGCAAACGTGGTGCTGTTATTAATCTTAAGGTAGGATGGATAGTATAAATTACTAGAAATTATAAGTTTGAGAAATGAAGACGCGAAAAAATGTGCAGCGATAACAGAATTAGCGAGTGAATAATAATCGAGTGACAAGAAAGACCAATGGGATCCGAGATATCCAAAGCCAAAAAAAATAAGAAAAGGTAAGTAGCGTCAGTAACCGGAGAGAAGCGCAAAAAAGAGCTTGTGGGAGCAGAAAAGTATTAAAAAAATGTGGGTCCCCAAAAAAGAACTTAGAAGGAACGGTCCATTCAATATATAGAAAAGCAATAAGTATATTGAGTGAACCAAAAGAGTTAGAATATTTCGGTGACGTGAAATAACAAAGTTTAAAAGAATTGGCGGCGTAAATAAACCGGCATTAAAAGGAAAAAAAACGTAGTGATTACGGGAAAGTGCGTGCGTTGTATTTTGTGGTCAAAAGAAAAAGGAAGGCACGCGCGTCGAAGAAGACACCGTTAAGTGATCTTCGCAAAAGAGGAAATTTATCAGCTAGAGTTCGAAAAATAATAAAGATAATTAGAATTACGATTAGGAAGAAAAGCACGCGCCGAAATCATCGCTGAAAATCAGTCGATGCAAGCAAGCAGAGGAGCTTCCACAGGCCACCGAGCCAGCTGCGGAATTGGTGACGCCACTTAATTTGCGACATCAAAGTAAGTGAAAACCGTTATCTTCTTTACAATTGTACAACTACGAAAATTTTTTTGATTATTTTGCTAAACAAGCCGCTATACGAGTATTAGAACCGCGTTTATGTTTGCAAACTGTATATACAAATATTTCAATAATATTAGGATCAACATCCGAATATTGAACTGAATTAGAGACTTTTCATTCATTAATACAATTATTTGTTGAGTGTTTTCAAGCATTAGAATTATAGGTATAATTTATGTAGTAAAAGTTGTTGTTCGCATTGCGTAATTTCAGACTGCGGAACGTTCCGAAATTTCATGTTGAAAACAGGAAAGCAGTAGAATTTATTAAATTAGTTTTATTAGTTTATACGAGTATGTTTAGGTGCCCATTATTGTTTCGAACGAAAGTAAAGGGCTTTTCATTTACACTAGGGAGTCAATTTTTTATTTCCTATATTTTTTTACATTTTATAAATTATAAAAGATATAGATTTAATTAAACAGGAAAATGAAGAATAACTTTGAACTTGACAGCAGAAGGTGGATCTCAGGTTGGAAGGTTATTCTTTCTTAAACAAACTTCTCAATTTAGGACGTATTTTGTAATAGTGGCCGCCATCTGTGAGTAGTTGTGGAAACGATGAGCGAGTCCGCGTCATGCGCGTCTACCTCTGAGTTTGTCGTACCCTAGACCGAGGCTAATAATAACAAGATGAAGGTTGGAAGAGAATGAAAGTAAGTAAAAAGCATTCATTTAAGGAATTATCGATACAAAAGGATAACTTTGATACTAAAATCTACCGAACCACGCCCATTAGTCATAAATTATTACAATCAGTTCGGGTAATACCCAATTTGTTCATTTGAACCACATCGGTTAGATTTGTGCTTCTCCGCTCTATTAAAAGTCCATTGGCGTTGTATTCGGGGAAAACCTGTGTTACGCTTCGACAATTTGCGCGGCTGTTAAAATTGAAGCTACACGTTCCATCTGACGACCCAGCGCGAATCACGAGAAAGAACCGCATTACAAAATGTGGCTTAATCGCATGATAACGAGAAATTTAAAAGCTATAGGATTCCATTAACTTGTCGAGGTATGTCAACGACAGAATTCTGACCTACCTTTGTTCCCATAAACTTCTCCAAACTACATACCGTAATATTCGTAGATGTAAAGTAAGCCTTGTCATACTGGCTTGGGGATTTTCAAACCACTAGATCTAAAATTTGGGGTTCTAAAGTAATCACTTGACGAATTCGTGCAGGTCGTCTTTTGTGAGCTTGAGAGGTAAAATTTTGATGATCTCTTAAGTACTTCACAAGCAATGCAATTGTTCTAGCAGCAGAAACATCTCCCTTAGGATATTGCTTTCCATATAATCAGTACGCGTCTTCCACATTTCCACGAGCTTCGCCATACACTAGTACAATATCAGTTAGTTCTACGTTTCCAAAACGTTCCACGGTTAAAAATGCCAAATGAGTGGGCTTATTACTGATAAAGGACTTGTTTAGGAATACCACGTGCACTAATTATAACAACACAAACTGTTCAATAGACACTAACGAAATATAACAGGTTGTATTGCCGGTCAGGAGAACATGATTTCTAAAATTTGCGAAAAATTGGGCAATAAGTACTTCAAATTACGCGACGTTGAAAAATTTGTAAAATTATTCGATTTTTTACAGATATTTATACAAAGTTCAAAAAGGAATATCAAAGGGATATGTCTTTTTAATTTTTCAGTAAGATTTTTAGTTCAGAAGTAACGAAAAGAAAAGCAAATTAATTGTATGAAATAAGCCACATTGCCTCTTGCAAATGGCAGTACAGTGCTAATAACTAAGTTTTACAACTTTTTGATAAATTTTACTTTCACAAATAACATTGAAAAACTGCACAATAAAACATTATTTGAAAATGCACACAACCAAATCTATTTTAGGAACCAGAATCACGAGTTTTTTTTTATCAATTTCACTTATGCTAAATATTAATCAATAGACGGTGCGCGACTACATTAAACTCCTATGACCCGTAAAATGAATAACGCCAGAATAAACACGCGTGATTTCTTCGCTAATTGGGACGAACCTTCTGACTATAAATATTGCATATCAGAGGTTCTCAAAAAGTTTTACATTGGCCTTCTGGATTCGATTGTGTCCAAATTAAAAGTGCTTATTTTTTATAATTTTTGTGATTGTATGAGGCATAAAGAGTACGTGGTTAAAATTTCCGTAATCATTTCAAAGTAATCTTATATATGGTGCATGGCTCGTGTAATTCAATTTAGTAGCAGTAACATTAGCATAGATATATGTTTCATGTTTTATAAAAGAAAAGTTTTCCATTTCGCCTAAATATAAATTGAGTTGTAAACTTTTATTAAGCTGTAATTTAAAAATGTTTTAAACTGTAAAAGTATGCTTTATACACTTCAACAAATTACATCGGATACTGCTAAGCTTTCTGTTTTTAGAGGTAAATTTTTCATGTACGGTTAATGTATGTTAATTTGAAATAAAGGCGACTCTACTAAATCTAGCGCTTTTGGAAATAAGTGGAACACTTCATATATATCTTTGTTAATAATCTTTACTAGCTAAACGCGAGGCATTAGTATTGGAAATACGAATAATTAATTGTCAACGTTCGAAAAATTTGAAATTAGCTTCACGTAAAAGACGAATTAAAATCGGATTAAATCGACGGTTGCATAAATTATAAATAAATGGCTCCATTTAAAATATCGTTAAATAAATTGCTTTTCTAATATAAGTATTGAAGTTATAAATACCTTTCTTCTCTAATAGTGCATAAATTGGGTTTACTCTAAATTAGGTTGTATTTAAAACTAAACAAAGCCTTGAGAAAATATGAGTTCAAAAAATCCTCATTACGTCTGAAAGCTGCCTAAGTAAATTGCACCCAAAAGTCCCTAATGAATATTTGTACACAGCAAAATGAGCTGAAGAATATTGGTTGCTATACATTTATTATTTAAGCTTTCCTTTATTTGAGAAAGGCGTGATAGAAGCGTTGCAAAATTTTAATTGGCAGGGTTTAAGGCGCCCATGTTTTATTTCATTAAAATATTGCTATTGAGAAGTTCCTATAATTAATTTTAATATATACAGGTAATTAAATTTTATTTTATTTTCAACTGTTTTTACTAGAAGATTGCTTGTATTCGTTTATAAAATATGTACTCATATTACTTGTATAAATAAATTAACTGGAAGGAACGTTTAAATAAAATTTCCGAAATTATAATAAAATTGTATAAATTTGCTAATAAAGTATCTCTGCATATATGTAGGTACACACATTGAGGATAATTAATTAGAATTTTGTGACCAAAAGTGTGTAAATCACGATAACAATTAAAAAAGGTCAGAATTAAACATGACATACATATGTATAAATGAATTTAGCAAATGGAAATAGTTCTAATATACTAAGAAGCGGTTTAAAAATTTGTTTAATAATATTATTTGCTTTGGAAGATATTTAAAACCAGTGGACCAGTAAATTTTCGGTAAACAATCATCGATTTCATTCTTTTAACGAAGTGTGGCCCGGACCCGTACAGTAATTCATTCGCTAGTGATTACATTAAATGTACCCCGTGATTTGTGTTTGTTGTGTGGCGACTGCTTCATTACTAAGCGTATTATGTATTTCGTAATTTAATTAGAAATATTGAATTTAGGACTGCGTCTGCAATTACAGTCAGTCTACTGTAAAAGTAATCAGACTGAACGATACATTTCCCAGCCCACAAAGACTTTAATTTAGGAAAAGGAAGGTATACGTTTATCATTCGCAAAAATACAGAGAAAATTATATTTCGTTTTCAGTACACAATAGCCATTTCCTTTTGAAAAATTAGCCGCGTTTGTTCATTTTATTTATTCAGTGAAAGCTTCGCCTTAACTGACCTATTTGTGGTTTCAGCACTTAATAATGTTCCTTTATGGACTTCAAAACAGTAATAACATATTAGGCAGCAAAAAGATTATGAAATGCGTTTTGTTTATTTAATTTTTCATTAATTCAAACTTCCAGTTGTGATTTATTCAACTGAGATTTTTTTAAAATTTTGCATTGTTTTAGGTTAATAATCGGTATAAAGTGTCGTATATTTATAAATATTTTGATACGAAGTTTTTCAATATTCTGAAATAATGAATAACATGTATTATGTATGTTA
>JAHWXV010339544.1:0-10306 GCA_024586415.1 Phrixothrix hirtus
GCACACTTTCTAATTTTTTCATTTCTCATTTACTGACCTCGATCGGGTTTAAACCCGCATCCATTAAGCGTAGATGCAAATATGCTAACATCTGCCCAATCGAGGCTCGCGCTTTTTCATTCTAATGCATTTTATTAAGTTAGTGGTATCCATATAAAATAATTAATAGACTGAGGCATAAACTAAAAAGTTACACTGCACCGTTGTTACGTGTTCGGAACAAATCAATTAACGCATCAATTTTGTTTTATATAAACCTAATTTCTTTTTATAATACTTGAATACTTGACCTATTTCTGCTTGCCTAGCAACGAAATTAAAATCGCGCTATTTATGGCAAAATTTACAAATATGTAGGTACTTCAACTCGAGTTGTATTGAAATATTTATAAATATTTAATTTTTGCTCGCTTAAACATTTTTTTAAAGAAATAATTTATAAACATTCTTCAGTAATATTACAAATGAATATATGTATATTTGAAACTTTTGTCTTCAAATTTATAAAAAATAATATCTCTTAAAATATTTTACTTGCATAATAAAAATGGCTACATTTTAGCTAAAATGTATTTAAATCATTTCAAGAAAAATTTTTTGTTCGCAGTTAAATGTTGTTGACTTCATTTAAAATAATCCTTCGGTAAAATTTAATATCCTTAAATAACAACCTTGAAACAAGTATCTTGTGGTAGATTGCAACATATCTGCATTTTTCATTGAATTTTAAATTTTTCTAATAACGTATTTGGTTTATTTGATGTATTCCAATAAAGTTAATTATTGACATATAAAGTTTCTTCTGCAAGTTGCGGGTCTTACGAGGATCGCACGGTATGTTTCTGAATGTGGCAACACTGCAAATAATTATTTACAAATTTAAGGTTAGTTTAAAGTGTCAATTATTTGCGAATAAGTTGCACCTTATTTGAAGTCAATATCTCGTTTCAGTAAGTTGTGAGAATGTGCTAAACAAATGATTGCTTCTTTCTTCAGTCGCACTGGTTATATTTGCTCCGTTACTCTTGAAAATAAGAAAACAGTTACTGCGGATTGGTATACTACCATTCACTTGCTGACTATGCTTTGAAAAGTGCAGAAAAGGTAAATTGTTCTGCATCATGACAATGCTCCAGCATATGCTGCAAAGTTGACAACGGAGTTTCTTCGATCTGCTGGAATCAAGGTGTTGTCACGTCCACTTTACGGCCCCGATTTAGCTCCATGAGATTTCTTCCTCTTTCCAACTATTAATAAGAAATTACGTGGAATCCATTTTTCAACACCAGAGGGCGCTGTAAAGGCATTTAAAGAGCACATTAGCGCAATCTCCAAAGAAACCTGGGCTGCCTGTTTTACGGAATGGTTTCAGAGGTTGTCAAAGTGCGTGAAATGTACAGGAGAGTACTCCTAAAAGTTATAAATATTGTTTGTTTAAATATGTCTTGTTATTACCTCGCATTCAGAGATATATAGTGTATCCCTTGTATGATGAAGAAATTCAGTTCTATTTGCACCTTGTTTGAATATCGACATAAATGTAATTTTTATTAATAAAATAAACGTAATTTTCATTTATAAGAGGAGCTAAACAAGTTTACAAAGCATTGATAATTTATAAGGAAGTATCGTCTCAAGTTGTTTCGGTGCCGACAAATATTTTGTTTCATTCAATCCGAGGGAAGAATTCTGTAGGACCTTTAAAATCGCCTAATTTTGGAAATATTCTCCCCATACTGGGGAGCTTTTCGCTATTTCATCGCACAGTAAATTACATTGCCATTGGGACCTGATAAAACCATCATGCTTTAAATTGCCAATTCCACTTCCGTAATAAGCAAATAATTCAACAATTAATTATTAAATTGAGTATCGCTAAATTTTTCAAAAGTACTTTTTTAAAAGTAAACAATTATACACTATTTTAAAAAGTATGGTTAATAATTTTTGCAAACGTTGTAAACAACAATTTTGGTCACAGATCTGTGTATTGACATTTACATAGAAATACAAACACTTTGCACACAATCCGATAACTTACTTATGTACATGACAAAGGAAAAGAAAATTTATTTAACGAAATTTGCAAAACCTACAAACGTTATTCGAAATGCTGACCTTGCATTTCAATGCACAATTGCGCACTACGAATCCCGTTTTCTGATTACAGCGGAACCTGTTGGTGTAAATTCTCAGCAGACGATGTAACTCGTCGATGGTATCAACTTCGGTGGCATATACCACTTCTTTCATGTAACCCCATAAGAACAAAGTCAATTGGGTTAAGATCTAGACTACGGGGAGATCATGAGATAATGCCGTCCCGACCAATCCACCTCTGCGGAAAAGCGGAATCGTGATGATCTCGTACACGATGACTACAATGTGCAGGACAGACGTCAAGCATAAACCACATCTTACAACGCACGGCCAAAGGGATGTCTTCGAGAAGTTCTGATAGAGCTTCTTGAAAAGTGTAAGTAAGAAGTGCTGGTGCTATTAACCCAGAGATTTAAACTAAAATGATGCTAAAATTTATTTTGGCGGATCATGTGTGGATTTTCTTCTGCTCATGTGTGAAAGTTGAGAACACCATCTCGTGTGAAACAACATTCATCTACTACCAATACGTACGTTGGGAATTCTCTGTCTCTGTTACGTCTATCTAATAACCACTTGCAAAACTGCTGCCGTAGCGGATAGTTACCTAGAACCAATCCCTGCACTCTTTGAAAATGGTAGTCGTATAAACCATTTTTGTGCAACGTATTCCAAACAAAAGATTGGGAAACTTCGACTTGTTGGGCAATTTGTCGTGTAGTTGTAGTTGGATCATTATCTATCATATCCAACATTACTTCTTCTACATTAACCTCATTTGATGTGGCCTACCACCACCATAACCTTCTTTGGGTTGTAAATTCCCAGTTTCTCTTGCCCGTCGAATTACCCCGAAAAAATTATTTTTGGAAGGCGCTTGTCCATTTGGAAATCGTTCAAAATACATACGTCTTGCATGGTTAGCGTTTCCTTCAGCAGCTCCATACATCATAATCATGTCTACGTATTCTTCGTTACTGTAAATCACCATTTCAGACGAATTTATGACTTAACAAATTAATAACTTAATAAATATTTGTGGAAACTTTCACAGTAAGTATTAATAATTAAAACAATTTTTGGTTTAAACTGTGTAACTTTAATTAAAAAATTTTTTAATTAAAGTTACACAGTTTGAACCAAAAATTGTTTTAATTATAATAACTTAATACTTAATTTCTGACGTTTAAGTGACATTCAGTGTACTTGATTAGATTAAATAAATCAACGGCTTTCAATAAACAATTAATGTGTATTTTGATGAACAATTTACATAACAATACAATTTCAATTTTATAAACATTTTATTAAAATTTTACCTGAATTTCAAATTTGTTTTCAAAAATTAAATTAGTAGCGTATTTTGATATTAAAACTAGCAAAGCCTCAATAGTTTATAAGAATTTTAAACCGTTGTAACTTTCTTAATATTAGAAATAGATCGAAACTTTATTCGAAAAAAAAGTTTATTTTGATCCCTTCTAGTTACCATTTCAGTTTGGTAGGAAGGTTAGAATTCACCCTGTATTTAGTTTTAATTAAATACAATTCTAACACATTGAATGACAACGAATTTAGGTCTAAAATCATACATTTCGGACAATTTCTAGCGGCCCATCCTCAATTTATCGCATATCAAGACAACTTGTCTTGATAAATCAGCTTAATCAATTCCTTAAATTAGTTGTGCAATCTCATAGGTTCCATGTTAATTGCTTTTTTATGCTGAAATGTGCGTAATGATATTTTGTACCATTGCAATATATATATATATATATATATATATATAAAATTTGAATTTTCTGGTCTTTTGCAATAGTTTTAGCCATACGACTTGAAAATAAAATGACGGAATGACAATCATATCATATACGTCGTAGTATCTTAAACTCTATTATTTATACAGGGTGTTAATGAATTTCATTGCCAACATGGTGATAGCGATCCACATAGAGTGGATATAGACTAAATGATCTAAATGTATTCATTTTCAAAATAGTGTTGTTTTTAAAAAAAAATCTTTTATTTTTGAAAGGGCTTAAATATACTTTTCAGTACTATTTTCACATTTGATCAATGTTAAGTTCGAGTTTTTTCCCAAATTAATCTTTTTGCTCTTCAACAGTACCATTCGTATTTAGAACCATATGTTGTTTTTTAGAAAAAATAGCATTAACCCTTAAAACCTAATGAAAAGTAGGTTCCTTGCTAGAAAAACCCATTACCAAGAAATATAAAGAATATGTTGCTTTTCTATTCAATTTAAAAACATACTAATATCTAGTCGTTATCAAAGCTAAATAATCTTGTTCAAAATATAAAGTATTTTAATATAGATCAGTTATCTAAATTTTATTAATATACAGGGAGTTTGAAAAAGAACTCCCTAGTTTTAATGCGCCCTAGAATATGTACAAACTGACATACACTATTCTAGTTTGTGGTGTTTAATTCATCAACTGTCTAAATTTTGCTCCCGTAAATGCGAGAATTCCGTTTCTGCAGTTGGCAGGCCTGCTTGACCTTGAGAATAACGGCGCCAGTGCTCAGTTCAGTTCAGACGTTCAGTGTGGCTACTCTGCAACAGAAGGCGCAGTGTGTTATTTGGCTTGTGCAAACTGAATGTGTTATAACAGTGCAACGTAATTTTAGACATCAGTATGATGGTGAATGTCCTACAGCAAAAACTATCTGTAATTGGCTAAAGCCATTCAAGGAAACCGGTAGTGTCTAAAAATCGAAATCGTCAGGTAGACCAAGAACTTCTGAAGCTACTGTTGAACAGATCCGTGTCACTTGTATACGGAGCCCAAAATGTGACTGAACACCACGAAGACGGAATTATACCCACTTGACTTTTTCTTTTGGGGGCCACATAAAAAATTTTGTGTACGGTGAAAAGATCCGTGACATCAACCATTTACGGGAAAGAATCGTCGCGGCGGCTGAGACAGTTATACCTGCTATGTTGGTGAATACGTGTCGAGAAGTGGAATATCGTCTCTACGTGTGTAGGGCAACAAATGGATCCCACGTTGAAGTTTACTAACATTAAAAAAAAAGGTAATCTCTTTCACTGTATGTACTCGTTTATGCAGTTTCCAACTAATTTCACCAGTAAATTTATACATAAAACTATGGAGTTCTTTTTCAAACACTCTGTACATCGTTTATAGTCGAAAACACTACCTTTCGGCAACTACGTTGCTTAACACACTAGTTTGTAAGTTTATAATCGCCGATTACTCCATTATCATAACTCGATGATAAATTTACATATACAGCTAATAATGAAATAGTACAATAACTTCCTTACCTTTCGAGCTGCGCTCAATTAAATTTATCTTGTACGACCTCACCGGATAGACCGGCAATAAGTGCCACCTGTTAGTGGGAAACCTTCTTTCCCAGCTTCCTTATTTTTGTCGAACTATGCGTACGCATTCTGTGTATCGCTTCAAAGTTTTCCCTACGACACTGTTTCGTACACCCCATCAGGCTCCGGTGATCGTGCGCAGAATATTATCTGACCTATTTAGAAGTGATTTTTTGCTTTTTGGATCTTTAAGTTAGAGCTGACATGAGTATCTGAAAGAGACAATGTGCTATATTTGCCTAGCACTCCGTAAAGTTTGCAGCGGTTTTTGCTAGCATTACATTTCCTCTGCGAGTGTGGCACTCAAAGGTTAATTTCCTGTCTACGAGATATTTGAACGACTTTTATAGAGTAAATAAGTACGGTAATGGTGTGTCCTGGTGGTTTTCTTGAAAAATCGAGTATTTCGGTCTTAGAGGGATTGACAGAAATCCTTTACCTTTTAACGTCCTTTTCTAATTGCTCTAGGCTATATTTCAGTTTCTTTTGCATTGAATGCCATTTCTGGCCTCTGTAACCACGACTGTGTTATCTGCGTATCGTAATATCCCCGAGCCGGACGCGTTAGTTCTGGAATGGCTGAAACTAAGATGTTGAATGGGGTGCTTTTCTGCTGCTTGAAACCGCTCTACCCGATTTAACTGCAAATATTCTGTTTTCCAAAAAGGATTTCGTGACCTCAACGATTTCAGTTGGAATATTTGCTTTAGACATCTTGTAAATTAGTAGGTTTTCCAGACCTTCTCGTAGGGTTTTTCCGAATCTAGGAAAGCAGCGTAGGCGAAGCGTGTTTTATTTTTAGAACATTATATTGAGTTTATGAGGTTGACGGCTTGCTATACCGTCGCAAGTTTAGTTCTCAAATCGAACTGTAGAGCAGGATCACTTGGTTGGCCCCTAGATGTTTTTGTAATTTGGGGTTGAGAAAGGCCTCAAAGTATATGAGTCTTCTGTTAGCTGCTATTCTGAGGTCCTTATCTTTTTTGGGGATATTCATAACGAAAGCGTTTTTCAAAACTGCTGATGGTGTCCCAAAATAATGATAGAGTCCGTTAAAGATATTGGTTATTTCTGGGATGGGATTTTTGATTAGGACCTTCAGGATTTTGTTTAACACACCGTCCTTGTTTAAGTGCATTTACTTTGGTTCGTAATTCTTTTTCTGAACTGTCAAGTCTTTGATTGCTGCCTCTTTCTACGAAGTAGTTGCGGTCGACTTTTTCTGTATCTTCATTTCGAAGGCTTTTGCCGGGGCTTCCGATTCGTCTTCTTCGCAGTACCTTAGTTTCCCTAGGTGTAGTATATTGCTCATCTTGGGCGCTCTCAATAAGTTATATTTCTTTGAGCCGTCGTCATGAACATGGTTAACAGTTCGGGTACAATCTCCGTCTGTCCGTTACTCCAATATTAGATCTATATTTTTCTGTAGTTTTTTGCAAATTGTACGACGATGTGAATGTCTTGTTTTTAGAAATGTCATAAGTGAGTAGTTTTTAAGCTTTATCTGCAGCTTTTTTTTCGGTACTCAGACCTCATTTGTTTTCTAGTGTGTCATTTCATGCATTTTGTTTCTTTCCACGGTGCCTAGCATTAATTTTGCTAATTTTTGGCTGCGCCGTCCAATTCTTAAGTAGTGGAAAGGAAGTTGGATATAGAATAATCAGTCATGACCAATGAGAATCTCTCGCAATTATATATGTTCTGTGTCCAAAAAGTGAGACCAATTTTCAATTTTAATCGCGCAAGTAAATTGCACATCATAAATATTGTTTTTTCTAAGTTGGCAGCATTGTGACAGACATCTGTGACAAATTTCATGCCAAAACATTCATTACTTTTTGTTTTACGCTTGGTTTTGTACGACGCTAAAAGTCCATTCGGCGATTTTTACAATGTCTAATTATATTGAGCAAAGAAGTTGCATTACATTTTTTTTTGCGGAATGAAATTTCGGGTGCAGAAACATTCAGGATGTTGCAGAATACCTTCAGGAACCATGCTTTGTCGAAAAGGAATATTTACAAGTGGTATAAACAGTTCAAAGAAGGTTGTGAAGGTGTTGAAGACGAAGAGCGTTCCGGGCCGATGAACAACACGTCAAGAAAATCAAAGAACTTGTGCTTGCTAGTCATTGAATGGCTGTTAAAGACCTTGCTGATGCTGTTGATAGTTTGAAAGGATCTGTCAATACCATTTTGAAAGATATTTTGGGCGTGAAACGTGTAAAATCTCGACTAGTACCAAAACATCACAATTTCTTCGAAAAAGAACGTCACATTAAGATCTGTGAAGGAATGATTTCTGACTATCAATCGGTTATGAAACGGATTATTACTGGAGATGAGAGGTGCTTACGACCCGGAAACCACCGACCAATCCAGTGAATACCATGCAAAAGGTGAAGCCAAACCGAAAAAATCGCGCCAAAGTCGATCGAAAATCAAAGACATGTTGACAGTTTTCATCGATTATCGTGGTGTTGTCCATTCAGAATTCCTTCCACTCGGTCAAACCGTCAACAAGAAGTATTATGTGAGTGTTATACGTCGTTTGCGTAGAGCTATTCGCAAGAAGAGGCCAGAATTGTGGGCAGACAATTCATGGTTTTTGCACCACGATAATACACCTTCTCACACTGCACTCGTTCTACGTAACTTTTTCGCCAATATTCGATTGATATCGTTCCACAACCACCATATTCGCCTATTTAGCACCGTATGAGTTCTGGCTATTCGTAAAACTCAAACGACCACTGCGGTGAAATCGTTTTGAGACTATAGAAGAGATACAACGTGAATCGCTACGCGCTGTAAAGGCCATCTCGGAAGGCGACTTTAATTCTTGTTTCGAGGACTGGAAAATACGTTGGCGTAAATGTATTGTGTCGGGAGGGGATTACTTTGAAGGCGACGAAATAGATTTGGAAGACTAAATAAATATTTTTTGAAATAAATAAAAACTGGTCTTACTTTTCGGACACAGTAGTGTGCTGGTGATTTGTCTATAGGTCTGCGGTTTTCGTCTAGAATTGGAATTAGTTGGAATCATGTTTGGGTATTTCATTGCTTCTTACCAAGGTTGGTTAAGCAGATGCCGATTATTTCGGCCCTGCTACCGTTGTCAGGCATATAGGTCAGATCCGCCAGAGCTTCGACAGACCAATTTGGACTGCTGAGAATAGACATCTGCCTGGTTTATTTATAGCTTCTGCATTCCCATGCTGTGTTTTTGAAGTCAAAGTCACCACCTATGATGGCCTGCTCCGTAATATTCAAAAGTAGCGTAAGAGCTGTGTATTAACTACCTCACTTTATACCAAGCGTAACGGAAAACCTTCATGCGACTTTTAAAGCAAAACAACTCCACGAGAGATAGCGTAAGCACAAACCAATCTTGAATTTATGTATATTTCAAATTTTTTCATACTTCTGCAATTTTGACAAATATAATTAGAATCTCTGGAATATCTCAAAACATTCCAACAGGTATCTAAGCATATTTGTCGAATTATATTGAGTAATTATTCTTCTATATGAATTTTAAAATGTATAAATTTGAAACATTTATAACAATACAGAATACAGAAATATTTTTAATTCGTTGCCGCACTTTCCTAATTAGTTTATAAAAATTAATAAGTCTTCTACGACGTTAATAAAACAGAAACTGTAGCTTTTGAGAACAGATTTTGTCTCCATTTTAATAGAAATATCGATTGATTTGTTGAAAAGTAGACTATACAATCAGTCACGCTTTCATTGAGTGATGCCATTTTCTAACATTACAATCGAAGAAACCGAACGAAGTATGAGTGATGACCGATTACGGAACAGCTCGTCACGGGTTCGATATATTTCAATCTAAGTGTGCCGCTATATATCAATATATCTGTCTTTCGTAGGTTTTATGTTATACATTAATCTCTGCACAAATGCTTAGAATCCTACCCGCTTTATATCTACTTCCTTGCTAGTATTCAATAATGTGCATTATGTAAATTATATTACAGATGTAGATAAGTTCTGTGGTGTATTAAAGTTTTTGTGACTACGATTCGTCGATTTCATATTAGATATTCTTCGGAAAGTTTACGATGAATTTTGGATACCTCATAAGAAATGATACATACAGAAATTCTTTTTATGAAATATTAGTAAAACGCGGCAATATATATTCAGGAAAAGTATAAAATAATAATATTTGATTTTTAAGAGGTTGCAATAGAAAATGTTGCTACAAAATTAGATAGCTTACGAAATACCGATTGTAACATACGAAGCGATCCACTTTAGATCATGAATTACGTTGTTTCACAAATACAGGATATTTGGAAAATAAGAAGCATTATCTAAAACGTGTGGACAGGTATTTGGTAAAACAAACCCAGCCAAAATTTTAATCTAATTAGAAGGAAAAGTTTACAACTTTTTGCGTAAAAATTGTTCATAAATACAGCCCTGTAATAGCAACATTTATCTATAAGTTGTATTTAACACAAAAACTATTATTATGTTTATTTTATATCATATTATTTTACGTTGTCCATTAACTATATTTTCCTATAAGGAACAAATCACAGCGTCCATACTCATACATAGGTAATTTATTATGTAAATATGTACCACTTTCTCCCAAAATATGTACTTTTTATGTACTCAGAAGTTTCAGAAATTATCGCTTTCCTACATATTTTCTAAAAATATTTGTAGGTACATCATTTTTACTTTACCAATATCAATAAGTGGTTTGTACCTAATAGATTTTGATGTCTTCATTCATTAATTAAAGACCTTCTTGTTTGTGTTTAGTCCGTCACTTCCTAACATTATC